>MINK01189047.1:0-25319 GCA_001735545.1 Phormia regina | reverse complement strand
CAGATGGATATTAAAAACATTGAAATAAGATGTGGTTTAGCCGAATTAAGCGAAAGTGACGTTGAAGAACATTCAACAAAATTTAAGAATGGAAATGAATTACTCGAGAAGAAATTGATTGACGAGCAAACTGAAAGTAATTTAATTAAAGAATCAATTACATCTTATGATGGAATTAATAAAGTGCAAGACGATGCCAAAGAGAGTTTTGAAAATAACAGTAAGTGTTTTTAGTCCACTTTTTTGAACTTAAGAAATTAATTTTTAACAACAGGTGCCAAAAACGGGGAATTCTTAAGAAAATCGAGTAAAAATGAAAGCTTAGCTTTGGAAGTAAATAATATGATCTCCCATACACAAGATAAAGAGAAAAGTACACAAGGACCGAATAAGGCTGATTCTATACGATTATATTCTCGAACCTGGAGTGAAACAATACAAGATTCTTCTCGTTCAGTTGAAACCCATCATAAGGTAAAACTATTTACATTAAAATTTTGTTTTATTTCGTGTAAAATGACTGGTAAATCAGTTTTATTATATCAATATGATAACTATCACAGATCATTCAAATATATAAATATACAAGATTAGAAATTGAAATTTCAATATTTTCAGAGATCTATGGGAAGAATTGAAAATCATTTTATTGATGTGGGTTCACTAACTTTCGGAGGTATTTTTGGTCTTGGTGAAAAGTTTGAACATCGTGTAATAATGGCACGTACAACTGTACAATGCTTGATGATACCAAGATTTTGGCTACTGGAAAAAGAACAAAATCCTGGTAATATTTGGCAACGACGAAGATTTTACTTGGATACGACCATCCCCTCAAGGCAAACCTTGTTTAAAGACTTTTTAAATACACGTCAGTGGCATAAGTTTAAAACGAATCTCATTCAAAGCCATTTGAATATGAATTCAATATCAAATCCCACTCGTGTTCAAGATATACCTATAATATGCCGTATTGTTGAAGCACGTGATGATTAATTATACATTTCATTCATATATATTTTTTAAACACATTTAGGCATTTATTTACAATAAATCAATAAATATTATTTTGTGACCTACGTCAACAAGTCTTTCATTATTAATAATAATAATATTCCGCATAGTTTATATACAAATTTAAAGGTCATTCACCGCAAATGCCTGTGGTTTCCATCGTAACTACATTTATTTATTGCCACAATCTCAACAAGTGTTTATTATGAATTTTTGTTTTCTTTAAAAATACACGAGAACTACATAAATATTTGTTTTGATTATTTGTTGTCCTGGGCAACAGTTTTCCTTTCATTGTTTTGGATGTCCTATTTGAATTTCTGACAGTCCTTTTCACATTATTGATCCAACATTCAAAGTGAACGTTTGAAGATATAAAATTCTGAATAAAGTGTTAATAAAATAATTTGAATTTAACAAAAATGTCTACTATTTCTAAACCTCGAGTTCCTGAAGGTCTTCGAGACATGATGAAAGATCTAACTAGGGAAATATTGAAGGAAAAACCAATAGACATTTACGATTTTGCTGAAAACTATTTTCAGTCTCGTTTGCCTGAGAAAGAAAATTACGCTGTTACCAATTTTGAAGGAGGATCTGGAAAATACGATTTTTCTTATATACAAAATCCTCAACGTTATCAGATTCCTGTTGCCTTTGTCTACTCCATTATACCCGAAGGTCTTACAAATCTTATAAAAGATCTAATTAAAGCTGTACTCAGGGAACAACCACAAAATTTATGTGATTTTGCTGTGGAATATTTTCGTCATATAAAAACTGCTACAACTACAGAATCTCAAACATTAACAAAAGAAATTAATTACTCGGCATATGAAAATTATTTTATTAATAAAGAACGTTTTCTCTTTACCCCATATGTAAAATGCACATGTGGCAGAACTCTTGGAGAGGTCTATACAAATAGTTACCAACTAGAAAATTTAAATTCTATTCACCAAATTCATAGCAATGAGTCAACATTACAATCAAAACATTTGGTTTCCGATGATACAAATAATAATAATAATAATAATAATAATAATAATAATAATAATAGTAATAATGTAAAGAAATTTTCAGAAAATGATTCAGACTATTCTGAGAAGTATATAAATTCCATTTACATAATTCAAAGATATTTCCGTCGTTACTTAAAAAGAAAAAATGCCACAACAAAACTTAATAAGCATCCCCACAAGACACCCTCAATTGAACATGATGAAAAGTGTGTAGAGTCAGTGGAGACATACGACACCCCCACTCACGCAATGCCTTTAGTGCCACAACTACAATTAAATCAAAATGAAACTGAAAATAATTCAGAAGACGTCTCCTATACATCGGCATCCACAGCACAACTCTCAGCAACAGAATCTGGTCGTGAAATATCAGAACTAAGTACGAGCGACAGTATTCTTACAAAGACGATAATTGAAGGTGTAGAAATGGAAAATGATGAAAAAAATATGACAAATGATTTAAAACAATTCGATAATGGTCATGCTAATGATGAAACCATTACCAAAGGTAATAAAGATGTAGACAATTTAAAAAAAGAAATTCACATAAAAGATCATGAAGATGGAGAAACAAGAAACAACGAAAGCCAAATAATCGAAAATATTGGCAAAGAAATTCAATCACAAGAAGAGGAAAAAGAAAAACTAATAAATAATAAAGGTAAAATAATTTATAACTGATTTTTACAATGATTTGTTTTCTTAATTAAATTAATACCTTCACCTCAGAAAAATTATATCGATTATTTTGTGTATTATTGTATGCACGCACAATAGGATGGTCCCGTTTGAATAGAAATTTCTAATGAAAATTTCTATCTTTCTAAGATGATGGCGTTTCTTAAAAATGTTCATCCTGACAGTATCCTTTTTTGAGCTAAATCAAAATGAAAAAAATGAAATTTTTCGAATTTTTCAAATTTCTACCAAAAAAGCATATGCATTTAATTATTAAAAAATTTACAAATTAGTCCAAAATTTGACAATTTTCGAAAGAAATTGTATATTTGAGTTTTTTATGTATAGATGTTTAACAAAATAGGACTGTTAGCCTCTGACAGGCCAACAAAATATATACTGTAGCATGTTGCAAGTCAACTTGAGTCTACCAAAAAAATAACACAAGTTTATAAGTGATAAAATATCAATTCAAATAATTTGTTTTTTATTTTCAATAAATATGTTGTGCATAACATTTATATTATTTTTATTTATTATAAATCGAATTTATATATAAAATTGTTCATAAACGAATTAAGCTCGACTTTATATCACGAAGAATAAATCAACAATCTTCCATTTGCCCGCCAACATCAACGAAACTTCAAAGTTTTCCCACATTGGTGTTTTTATAGTATTTGACTCACTGAAATTCTGAATTCCAACGCTGACATCTATGGCTCTGTAGTTCTTATCCTTTTCTATATTAAAAATGATTTTTGGAGTTTTGGCTTGAAGTTGGTATACTGAACGTTTAATATTAACATCAAACAGATAAATTGGTGAACAAAATGTGTTTGAAGCTTTTGTTGTAGTAACTGCAGCTCTATCGGCCCTTCTTTGATCAGGACAACACTCGACGTTCTCGATTTTAAACCATTGGTCATAAAACATCATGTCTCCTCCGTTTCAGATGTTCTCTGAATGGTTGTTGATAAATTGTTTCGTTATCCACCAGACCCAAGTCCATATTGGAATAATACTACGGGTACAGGAGCACAAAACGTACCAGTGCAATATCAGTCTCAAAACTAGTCAAATAATTCAGGAAGTTTTTTAGTTTGTGTTCCAAATTTGTTTTTCTCTCCATGGAAGGGGGTGAGCAATTGTTTTTAATGATTTAATTTAAACAAGTTGATGACCTTTTGTTCTACCGGATGTATAAGAACAGAGCAATTATGTGGTAGTTTCATTGCTATAATTGAACCGTTATTACTTATTAGTTATTCAATTGGATGACACGTCAAGTTATCTAAAAGTAAATCAGCTTTTTGCGGCAGAGCTTTTGAAGCCAAAAATTCTCGGAACTAATAAATTTGTACTTGTGAACAACTTACTTTTACTGATTGGTGAAAATTGACATACGTGGGAAACAATTTCGTAATGGAACCAGCCCTTTAATATACATAAATGATTTCATCCAGGTATTATTACAGGAGTTGTATATTACAGGATTATTGAAAAAGCATTTTAAGCCGTATTGTATTTTCGATTTTCCAATAAAGTCTGTTTTACACTATAATACCTAAGTTTAATTTTTTATAATACATATCGCAAAATGTATTATTATTAAATGTCAAACGAAAAATTGAACTAAACTGAATACAAATCACACTAACAATAAAAAGGTGTGCCGAAATTTGCTTTAATAACGTTTTCAACATAAAACGTATTGAAGGTATTTATACCGTAAGATATATATTAATACAAAGTATTAACCAACAGATATTTGCTATTTATATAGCTTTCTTCCGAGAGCCGTAACAAGATTTTGATAGGTGGATAATAGAAAATCGACGTTCATCAACGTAATCCTTAAATTTTTTCACAAATGGATCAATAAGATGAGGTCCGATATTATTGAAATTATACAAATTTAGATAAATATGGAACTTATATGCGCCCATTTTTGTAAAAATATTGCTATATTAAAGAGATTTATTATCGATAACTCCTTTCCGAGAGAACATTTTTATGGAGATTATATGAAATAATGATTATGGCCAATTTTATTAGGTTTCATCCTTGGACTATAGGAAACGTATGTGTCAAATTATTTAATTTACTTGTAATGCGAGTAATTTCGCGATTCAAATAATCTTTTTGATCCTGATTCCGAGATTGTATTAAAATTTCCGAAAATGACAAATTTATCTAACAAATTAGGGGCAATAACCTAGGCTGGACAGGTTATTCTTTTAATATTCACTTTTTTTATTTAGCAACATAATGATATTTATATGAGCATGTTTAATTTAGTTTTATTTATTTTTATAAGTCCACTTTTTCTGATGCTTTTGATTATATTACAGATTCTAAAACTGACGAAATTGAATCAACAAACATAAATGAAACAAATAAAAAATGCTCATCAAAAACTGATTTAGAAGACAAGAAACATGTCATCCCGTTTAATATTGAAGAGAATTGTAAAAGTGTCGAAACAATTGCTAATGACCAACAACAACAAGTTACAATCCCAGATTCAAGAAATCTTAAAGAAACTTCCGATATTCAAATTATGTCTGACAAGAGTGATAAAGACGTTGCAGACCATGATTTAAATGCTTTTAATAAAGCAATACATAAAGAGAGTGGCGTTAATTTGGAAACTGCATCTGAAAATGTTCATCAAGTTGAAGTTCTTGTTCATGAACCTCTTGAGCCAGATGATAAAAAGTTAAAAGATGACGAAGGTATAACAAATTATGAAAATGAAGCTGATTCTTTAGAGAAAACTATGATTACCGATAATGCAACAATAAATATAATTAGTAAAGATGAACAAAATCAAATACAAGATAAGCAACTCGATACAATTATAGAAAATACTGAATCGACAAATAAAATATCTCAAAGTGATATGGATCCAAAAGATATATCGACTAATGAATTACAAAAACAACTGGTTCAAGGTGCTAATAAATCAGAAATAGATACTGATGATGGCAAAAAAGAACTTGAAATTGATGATAAAAATGAATTGAAACCCGCATTAACAAAACAACACGATGCGACAACTAAATCAGAAACAGATACTTATAAAGGCATCCAGGAGGATTCGCAAAACCAATCGCATGATGAAGTAGACGATAACATATTGCAGGACAAAATCTCACGAAATGAAATTAATCATAAGGATACATCAAATAACGAATTAACAAAACAACTGAATGAAATGGAAGATAAGTCGGAAAAAGATACTGATAAAGTCAACAATGAGGTTTCAAAAACTCAATTAGCTCAAAAAGTAAAAGTCGACGAAAAAAATGATAAGAGAGAAATTGACTCCACAATAATTAAACAACTGGATGATGTTACAAACAAGTCAGAAATAGTCACTGATAAAGTCAACCAGGAGTCTTTAAAAATTCAACTTGATCCAAATGATATAAAAGAATCTCAGTTGAAAACTGATTCTCAAAAATACAAAGGCACAATAGATGAAATTAAACTAGAAAAACCAGAAACAGAACTTTCGGAATCTAAAAAAAATGGAGAAGGAATTAATTTACTTGCAAAAACCGCAAGCGATCCAACAAATAAAATTACTGACTCCAACCTTACAGAAGAATCTAAAAATTTAGTTCAAAATTTAAATAGCTCTGATTTAAAATTAAATAAAGAACCTAAATTAGCTAACGACGAAAAGATCGATCAGCTAGAAAATGAGTCATTAAATGCAGCAAAAACTACAGATTTGAATATCGAAACAGATAATTTAATTCAAGAAGACGATTTAAATAAAAATATAAATAGATCCGAAGAGGCAAATAATCATGATTTAACTGATGATGGAAATTTAAAAGAAAAGTTCAACACTGACACAAATACAGATCAGCTAATTGTAAAAGAATCTGAAAAAACTCAGCATCAAGTCATTGATTCAGATAAAGTTGATAAGAACGTAATTGGAGATACCACTAAAACCTCATCAAATTTAAGTAAAAGTAGCACCGAAAATTTATTAGAAAACGAAGTAGTCTCGAAATCCGAAAAGAAATCTGATGAAGTAAACCAAACACATATTCGACAGGAAACTGAAGAAAATCTTAATAAGATTTCTGAGGAACAAAATAAATTTGATTTAAATTCAACAAATGAATCCAATGTTCCAAGACTAGAAACTGAGAAACAGGATACAAATCTGGACAAATCGTATATAGATGAATTAGAAGAAACTACAAATCAGACAGAAAAATTATTAGAAACAAACGAGGACTTCAAATTGTTAAAAGAAACTACTGATCAATCAAATGTAATAAACGACGATAAATCAAATGATGATAAAATTAATATAAATAATGAAGAGACTGCTCAGGTTGAACTAAATTCAACGGAAAATCTGAAATCGAATAATGAATTGGATAAAAAAACAGTTGAAACAACTACAAATGAAGATGAAAATAATAAACAAAAAATCTTTAAAATTAAGTCTCAAGACACAATAGACAAAAATATAGATTCAAGTGTAAAAATTAAAGAATCTCAAAATAATGATGAGAATGAGGCAGCAGTCGAAAAAACTGAACAAAATAATTCGTCAATAGATCAAAATATTAATATATCAGAAAATGATGACCAATCTCAACCAATAAATAAAACGGAAGCATTACAAAACGATAATTTAAAAAATATATCTGAAGGATCAAATGTAGAAGTTAAAAAAGATAACGCGGAAGAATCTTCCGAAAAAGATTTAAAGAAAGCAACCAAAAAAGAAGATAAACCTGAAAATCATGTTGAACCTAAAAATGAAATAGAAGTTCTTGAAAACGTCCAATCTATTAAACATTACAGCGATCTTAAAACTGAATATATAACAAAAGAACCTAATGCAACTGAACAAATTGAGAATAATAATCAAAAATCTGAATTTTCTAATGAAGAAACAAACAATTCAATAAAATCTCTTGCAAGCGATTTGGAAAATGAATCATTTAGTAAAAACCAACATGATGAAATTGTTCTTCATCCTACAAAAACGGATGAGGTGGAAGTGCTTGAAAATGTTGAGTCTAATAAAAATCACACTGATCTTCAAACTGATAATATATCCGAACAATTACATGTTGATTCTAAGCAAACTCAAGATAATGAAAATAAATCAGAAGCAACTTCTGAAGACATTAGCAAAAAAGAGAAATCTGAAGCCGTTGCTGAACCATTGAGTGAAAATAAAATTGTATTTGAAAATATTGAATCCAGTAAAAAAACTAGTGATCTTAAAACTGAAAATATATCCGAAGAATCACATGTTGAATCTAAACAAATTCAAGATTATGAAAATAAAGTTGAGGAAATTACTGGAGATATTATCAAAACTGAACAATTAGAATCGGTTGTTGAACCAATAAATAAAAATGAAATTGATACGCATCAAAAGGAAGTAGCTCAAATCGAAAATGTCGATTCCAATAAAAGTGAGAGTGATGTCAAGTCAAATAATATGGCGGTAGAACCACATATTGCTAATCAAGATAATGAAAGTAAAACTGGAGAAACTTTCGGAGACATTAGCAAAAATAAGCAATCTGAGGCTGTTGTTGAACTTATAAACAAAAAAGAAATTAATGAAAAGGAAGTACAAGTAATTGAAAATGTCAAGTCCAATGAAAGCAAGAATGATCTTAAAACTGAAAATATTTCCCAAGAATCACATGTTGAATCTAAACAAACTGAAGATAATGAAAATAAAGCCGAAGGAACTTCTAATGAAATTAGCAAAAGTGAGCAATCTGAAGCTGTTCTTGAACCAATAAATAAAATTAAAATTGATACGCATCAAGAGGAAGCAGCACCCTTAGAAGTACTTGACGAACCTGGAAATATATCCAAAGATTCACTTATAAATAAAAAAGGAATTGAAAAGCAAAATGTCGAGTCCAATAAAAGCGAAAATGATCTTAAAAGTGAAAATATATCCGAAGAACCACGTGATGAATCTAAAAAAACTCATGATAATGAATATAAAGCCGAGGGAACTTCTGATACAATTAGCAAAAATGAGCAATCTGAAGCAGATCAAATAGAAAATGTCGATTCCATTAAAAGCAAGGGTGATCTTACAACTGAACCATATGATGAATCTAAACAAACTCAAGATAATGAAAATAATGCTGATGTAACTTCTAAAGAAGCTGTTCTTGAACCAATAAATATAATTAAAAATGATACGCATCAAGAGGAAGCAGCTCCTTTAGAAGTACTTGACGAGTCTGAAAATATATCCAAAGAATCACTTATAAATAAAAAGGGAATTGAAAAGCAAAATATCGAGTGCAATAAAAGCGATAATGATCTTAAAACTGAAAATATATCCAAAGAACCACATGATGAATCTAAACAAACTCAAGATACTGAAAATAATGCTGATGTAACTTCTAAAGAAATTAGCAAAAATGAGTACTCTGAAGCAGCTCAAAAAGAAAATGTCGAGTACAAAAACAGCGAAAATGATCCTAAAACTAAAAATGTATCCGATGAATCCAAACAAAATCAAGAAAGTGAAAATAAAGCTGAAGGAATTTCTAAAGATGAGAAATCTGAAGCTGTTATTGAACCATTAAATAAAAATGATATTGATTCGGATCAAAAGGAAGCAGCTCAAATAGAAGTACTTGAAAATTACGATTCCAATAAAAACATCAATGATCTTAAAACAAAAAATATATCCGAAGAATCACATGATGAATCTAAACAAACTCAAGATAATGAAGATACAACTAAAAGAACTTCTGAAGACATTAGCAAAAGTGAGCAATCTGAAGCTGTTGTTGAACCATTAAATAAAAATGAAATTGATTCTGATCAAAAGGAAGCAGCTAAAGTAGAAGTACTTGAAAACGACGAGCCCAATAAAAGCAAGATTGATCTAAAAACTGAAAATATATTCAAAGAATCAAATGATGAATTTAAACAAACTCAAGATAATGAAATTAATACTGAGGGAACTTCTACAGATGAGAAATCTGATGCTGTTGTTAAACATATCAATACTAATAAAACTGATGCTCATGAAAAGGATGCAGCTCAAAAGGAAGTACTTGAAAATGTCGAATCCATCAAAAACTACAAAGATCCTGAAAACAAATTTGAATCTGAAAAAACTCAAGACAATGAAAATAAAAATATCGAAGATAATAAAAATATCAGTGATCTTAAAACCGAAAATATACCCAAAGAATCACATACTAAGTCGGGGCAAATAGAAGATAATAAAAGTAAAACTCAATTTTCCAACGAAAACTCAAATGAAGAAACAAATGAACCTAATGCTGTTACTGAACCTATAAATGAAAATGAAATTGATATATATCAAAAGGAGTCAGATCAAACAGAAGCAACTGAAAGCACAGAATCCAACACGAACTATAGTCATCATAAAACTGAAAATAAACTCGAAGAATTGCAGGTCGAATCTGTACAAGATAATGAAATAAAGACTGAAGGATCTTCTGAAGATTTGTCAAAGGAAAAAATTGAGACTGTTACTGAACCTATAAATAAAAATGAAATTGATAACAACCAAAAGAATACAAATCAAACAGCGGAACTTGAAAATGTTGAATCTAATAAAAATCACATTGATGCTCAAACTGAAAATATATCTTTAGGATTACATGCTGAAACTGTAGGAAGTCAAGATGATGAAAATAAAATTGAAAAAACATCTAAGGAAATAAATGAAAAAGAGCAATCTGAACCTGTTGTTGAAAGTATAAACCAAAATGAAAAAAATGATACAAACCAAATAGAAGTACTTGAAAACGTACCATCTATAAAAAATTTAAGCGATCTTAATACTGAAAATATGCTTGAAGGACAACATGCGGATTATGAAAAAACTGAAGGAACATCTGAAGATTTACAAAATAAAAAAATTGTCGAAAAAGAACATTCTGAGAATTTTAGTGAACCTATTTTAAAACATGATATTGATAATACTCAAACGAATTCAGATCAATTCGAAAATGTCGAATCAATTAAAACCCATAGTGATCTTAAAACTGAAAATACTCTTGAAAGTGAATCTGCAGATTCCAGACAAAATAAAGGTAATGAAAATAATACTGAATTCCCAGAAGAATCTTCTGCTGAAATCGTAAACAAAGAGACAAATATTGATATAAAAACTCATGTCATTGAATTGCAAAATGAACAAATTGGTCAAACATCAAATTCACAAGTTCAATCTAGTGCAATAGATGATATTGTGAACGAATCAACTGCTACAAAAGAAGAAGATTTAAATCTTACAAAAACTTTGCTGCGACCCGAATTAATTACAAATAGTGGGAATAACCTGGAAATTCCTACAGAAAAAGAATCTAAGATACTTCAAACTGATTCTAATGAAAATAATGATGATGCTGATGTAAGTGGCGGAAAAGATGAAGTTATCCAAGAATTAAATAATAATAAAGATGTTGATCAAAGATCTGAACTATCAAAAGAATCTTCCTCAAATGAAAAAAGAGAACATAAAGAAGACTCACTTAATGTTTCACAAAAAATTGAAAAATCACAAACTAAATCAGATAATACCAATCAAGAAGAATGTAAAGACGATAAGGATAAAGATTCAGTTCACATAAATAAACAAATAGTTTCACTACAAAAACAAACTTCAGAAATGTCTGAAACTGGTGAAAAGAATAATGAAGTTATTAATCAAAGTACAGAAAAGGAAAAAGATGACATGGTAATTACTGATAATTTTAATGATAAAAAATCCAATGAGTCAACAGATATGGAACAGGATAATAAAAATCTAAAGCAAAGTAATTTAGATAAAAGCGAAAATAATGTAGATACAGGTGATTCCATTTCAAAAGGTTTTAATAATTCAAATAATGACGCAAATGATCGTATTCCGAAGCAGGAGGAAAATGACATAGAAGAAGTTATCACCAAGAGCTATTTAAAAGAAACACAAACAGAAGGACATAAAATAGTTTCGAACACAAACTCTAATGTAGATATAGTCCATATTGAAGGTGGAGAATCTATAGAAACTGTTGAGAAAACTAAAGCTGAAGATAATCAAAAAACTTTAAATGATATTGAAGTTAATTCTCTATTGACGGATTCTAAAAAACAAGACACCAAAAAATCAATAAAGCGCCAATATAACATATCTGAAGAATCAAATAAAAGTGAAGAAGATTCTGATGAGCTTTCACATTTAGAATATAAAAATCGTTTGAAAAGAAACATTGAATTGCAACGCACACAGTCAAGTGAACATGATACCAATAAAATAGAAATTAATTCTCTAACACAAGCAGAAATATCAAAAAATAAACTTGAAGATGAAAAGCAAAATAAAATTTATGTAGATGATAATAAAGATAACGATAAAATTTATGACGAACAAATTGATAACCAAGAGGAAATTAATAAAAAATCATCAGAAAATCAATTAAAAATACCGCAAGATGAAAAATTCTCAAACGATATTGACGTACAATATAATATTTTAAATAAATCTCAAATCGAAAATCAAATTGATAAAAATGATAATGTTAAACAAGATCATTATGATTTTGTAAGTCCAAATACAGTTGATACAAAAGAGCAACAATCTTCAGACTTTGATACAAATTCATCAACTAAAGAGGAGAATGAAAATATGTCCATCAGTAAAGCAGATATTGAGCCAAAGAGTGATGAAATCAATTCCAAAAACATAGTACTTGGTAATAATTTAAATGATATAGTTAAACAAAATTCTAAAGTCTCCAACGAAGTAACTATTTCCGAAAGTGAACAAGAATTACATACAGGTGAAGTACAATTAAAAAATAATGAAATTCAAGAAAAGCTACTAGATAAAGATTTAAAGGATACTGATATAAAAACTGTTGCTACAGAAAGTCACAGCGATTTAAAAGAGGAACCCAATTTAAATACATCTCAAACTGAAGATACAATTGAAAGAATAAATTCACCTGTACAGAAATCCAAAGATGGCTCTTCTAAGTCAGCAAACCAATCTCAAAATATCAATAAACCATTAAAAATTGAGGCAGACAAAATATTGAATAAAGATGGATCCTTAAAAGTATTAGAAGGTAGTGAAAATCTGCAAACACTTTCTAAACAAGAAAAACTTGAAGACGATAGTAATAAAACTTTGGCTGCAGACACTGCACCAAAAGAAAAAGAACAAGTTGAAAAATATCAAAATGATAATGAGATAGATAAATTAAAAAATAATCTACTCGAAGTAAGCTCTACAAACGAAGATAATACTCAAGTAAGAAGTTCGACAAATATGAACGAAGATAAAAATAAAAATCTTAAAGAACTAACTGATGATTTTAAATCAGAAAAAGATGAGAGCAAACATTCTGATTCTGATAAATTCACAGTTTCACAAAAAAATGAAATAGCAGAAACAACTTTAGACTCAAAGAATAGTGAAATCGGAATTCATGATTCCGAAAGTAATATTGCAAAATCAGACAACAAAGACGATAATATAAAAAATGTTGAAATATCAAGTGAAAATCTTGATTTTGCCAATAAATTAAATGCAAAAGATAGCAAACACATACCACGGATAGGTTCTTTCAACGATAATGAAACCAACTTAAATGATTCAAAAATTGCCACGAATGTATTAGCTACTACTTCAGATGAAAAAGATAATCCAAGAGATTCCCAAATGGAAACTTTACAATTAAGCTCCAGTTACGATGATAAAATAAAATCTAAAGATGACAAAGACGATAAAAATGTTAAAACTGAAAATATCATATTATCTTCAGAAATCAAATATCCAGATTCTAAATCTGACACTACAAATCAATTTCATTCCGATGATATTGATAATACAAACAAAATAGAAAACACTAATGAACATATAACTAAACCTACGGATAATTCAACTGATGAAATACAAAAACAATTAAATTCCGAAAAGATTAATGCTGCTAATCCGACACTTTACAAAAATGAAGGTGATGGTTCTGATATCCTTATGAAAGAAGGGAATATAAACAAGGGAATTGATTTAAAATCGAATATAGAAAACTCTAAAAATACAAAAGACATTGACAATGATTCAAATAATAAAAAGATATCGGAAGAATCATTTCATGATTTGAGTGAAAAACAAACTAATCTTGGTGCTGACGATCGAAATTTGTCAACAAACAAACCAGAATATATGGATATATCAAATAAAAGTTATCCTGAGTTATCTCCTGAGAAAGGTAAGGTTTTAAACACTTCTATGGATGAAATAAGTAAAGGTGCGTAAAATTGAATTGAATTTTCTGATATTTTATTTTTTACTATCTATTTTTTATTATAGATAATATTTTAAAAGAATCGCATTTGGATGAAGTAAAAAAAGAACAGTCAGATGCCAATGAAATTAATAGATCGAAAGAGCCTGAAGAAAATGTGAGCGAAAATAATCCCCCAAAGGACGATAAAAACAATCTTGTTAAGGATAGAAGCACTGAAACAAATGAATCTAATGTTAAAGCTACAATGGTTAGTGATGCAAACCAAGGTAAGTCAAAATAGGTATACGACTGTGAAGAAATTACCTTTAAAGTAAACTTATAAAAGATTTCATATAAATTAAATTAAAAAATTATATCTTTTTATCATATACAAACAAAGATAGCAAATCAGAAATGTTTTTGAAAGAATTTTATTATTAGAATTGGCAAAGGAAATGCATTTACAATATTCCAAACTTGTGACAAAATGTTAAATAAAAAGGTCTATTCTTGCGTTTCATTTATATCTTATAAACTATTTATATCTTATAAACTACATACATAGGTGCCATTTAATTGTTCAAAAAGTATCAAAACTAAACAAAAAAACTATATAATTTGCAGGCAAATATATGAATCTGTATCTCAATTAAAAATATAAAAATTAAATACGATTTTTTAAATTATAATTAAATTAGTATTTTATTTTTTTATTGCTTTATCGTAAAGCCCCATGTAATACCAACAAAATGAAATATGGATCATAAAAATCTATTGTTTTTTTTTACGATAAAGCAATAAAAAAATAAAAGATTTTGCTGTAATTCTGAGTTGACTTTTAATTGAAACACTTTTACATATATCATTACATTACCTTATGTATGAAGTATAGAAAATTTTAATCACTATATTTCATAGTAATACACAAATGAAATATAATTTTAGCTTGAATTCAGAAACGCAAAGTATGTATATATATGGTCCACTATCAAAGAAAAAGTAACATATTTTAGGCTTTAATTTTTCTTAGGAAAATTTAATCTCAGTATAAAGAGATTGAAATGTGTGTAGAATTTGTTTGAGTTGTTGAACATATATACATATAAACATTTATAACAATTTCTGGTAAACATTACATATCGCAATATCGAAACATAATGAGCGCCAAAGCTATTTTTGAACATTAAAGAATTACTCGTTCTATTAGTAAATATTTAATATTATATTTCAAAATGGAATAATTGAATAACATTTCAATTCCAAGTATCATTTTCAGAAAACATTGGACAATCAGCTACTACTGAGACTAAAGGAGATAATAATAACATAAACGATCAAGTATATTTCGGTAAGGTATTTATAAATTGAACATTTTTTTAAACGGTCACATTCTTATTTGGCTAGGAAACTACACATAATAATATTGGCATTCAAACTTCAGAAACATTTATTGGCAATCAAAATTTAAATATTGGTAGAATTAGAAATTTTAATGAAGGTCTCCTTGGAAGCATTTCTGGTCAACGTTTTGCTGAAACGCATTTGCGATCGTTTTGGAAAGAATATCTTATGAATAATAGCAAACCACTAAGTCAGTATGATTATATAGAAAATGAACAAAATGAACCAACAACAAGTGGATCAAGTCAACAACATGTTACGAATCAAGTAAATAAAACAAAATTATCTGATCAATATAGTAAATATGAAGAGAAGGTTACTGATGTCGTTGAGCCTGAAATTATTAAAGAATCTATTAAACAAACAGAATCATCTCCAGTTACTGAGAAACAAAGTATTTCACAGGTAACCAAAGATTCATTACAACCAAAAGATATAGAACGTATACCAAGATATTTTTATGGGATACCTGATACTATATCTAATGATAATGCAAATAATGTTAAACGTAAGTCCTATAAGGAACCAACAGCATTTACAATACCTATTGATGATTCAAATAAAAAGCATACCACTAAAAAACCTATTAAAGACGATTTAGACAGACAGGCTAATAAAAAAAAGAATATAACCAAATTGGATCTGGCCAGTTGTGTAGATGTAGAGCCACTATTAGATGCCGAAACTCCAACGAAACTATTTCAAGATTTAAATGAATTCGAATATGAGATTCATGATGTTGACTTGAATATAACGTATACCATAGATGAAATCATACGGCTAAAAACTGAAAATGATTCCCAAAATAATTCCGATGATAATGATGAAAATATAAACGATGTTAGTGAATATTCAGTAACACCAGAACCAATGCTACAGACAATTATTGAATTGAGTGAATCGGAAACACCAAAACCCACAGACCAATTACACTCAATTGATGATGATTTTCTAGCCAATTTGGAAAAAATTAGCGACACTACCAGCACAAGTTGGACAACAGGCTCCAAAGAAGACAATTCTTTCGTTTCAGATGATTTTCTAGACGATAAACACAACAGTGAATATACAAGGGAAACGCCCACAAAATCGTCCACTAGTCTACCGACAAAAGGTGGTATTTATGAATTTGCAAATGAAGTTCAAGAACAAAATGAACAACTAGTAAGAATCGCACAAGCTCCCTCTCCACCAAACTATGACCCATTTTATGAAGATGAAAAAGAAACGGCTGCTATAAAAATTCAAAACGCATATCGGAAACATATGCAAAAACATGTAATAAAATCTGACGAAGATATAAGTAAATCCAAAAAAGCGCATAGAAGCATAGAAAAAACAATTGACGAAAACGATAAACTAGGAAAAAGTGATCGTTCCGATGATACTGCTAGTCAACAGAATATTCAAAATAATGAAAGTTTAATATTGCATGATAAACTTAATAAAACTAAAGGTAATGAATTGGAAAACCAAACAGATATCGAGAAAAATACTTTCGATAAAAAAACCAATGAAATTGATCAAAAATTAATTAAAGAGTCCGATAGTTTGTCAGATCAAAATCAAGGTCTTGAAAGAAGTGATGGTTCTGAAGATACTGCAAATCAACAGAATAATACTCAGAGCAATGAATTGGAAAACCAACCAAATATTAAGAATATGGATAAAGAAACAAATGAAATGGTTAAAAAATTAATTAAAAAGTGCGAAAATACTCCAATTCAACAGAATATTGAAAATGATGAAAGTTTATCATTACATAATGATCCCAATAAAACTCAATATAATGAATTGGAAAACGAAAAAGATATTGGAAAAGAAACAAATGCAATTAAAGAGTCTGTAAACTCTGACACTTTAATAAATCAAAATGAATCAAAGTCTAAGGACTTAATTTTGAATATTAACGATAATAATCAAGCTCTTGAAACAAGTGTCGATTCTGAAGGCTCTGAAAATCGGCAGAATAAAACTCAAGTTAATGAATTGGAAAACCAAACGAAGATTGAAAAAACTATTTTGAATAAAGAAAATAAAGATATTGATAAGCAAGTAATTAAAGAGTCCGAAGGTACTCAAATTCAACAGAATACTGAACATGATGAAAGTTTATCATTACATGATGATCCCATTAAAACTCAATTTAATGAACTGGAAAACGAAAAAGATATTGAGAAAGAAACAAATGAAATAAAAGAGTCTGAAAACTCGGACATATTATTAAATCAAAAAGAATCAAGGTCTAAGGAGGCAATTTTGAATGTTAACGATAATAATCAAGCTCTTGAAGCAACTGGCGATTTCAAAGATTACACACAGGGTAATAAATTGGAAAACCAACCGAGTGTTGAAAAAACTCTTTGGAATAAAGAAACAAATGAAATGGATAAAAAAATAATTAACGATTCCGATAATTTACCAACTAAAAATAAATCAAAATTGAATGAAATAATTTTGAATAAAATGGATAACAATAAAACTTTTGAAAAAAATGGTGGTTCTGAAGATACTCCAAATCAAGAGCATATTGAAAATAATGAAAATTTAGTATTGCATGATGAACCTAATAAAACACAATCTAATGAATTGGAAAACCAAACATATATGTTGGATAAAGAAAAAAATAAAATTGATAAAAAATTATTTAAAGATTCCGATAATTTGTCAGATCAAAATGAATTAAAGTCTACTGAAGTTGAATTTTTGAATCAAGGTCTCGAAAGAAGTCACGGTTCTGAAGACATTGCAAATCAACAGAATAATACCCAGTGCAATGAATTGGAAAACCAAATAGATATTAAGAAAGAAACAAATGAAATTGAAGAGTCTGTAAACTCTAACACTTTGTTAAATCAAAACGAATCAATGTCTAAGGAGTTAATTTTGAATGTTAACGATAATAATCAAGTCCTTGAAACAAGTGGTGATTCCGAAGGTTTTGAAAATCAGCAGGATAACACTCAAGGTAATGAATTGAAAAACCAAACGAAAGTTGAAAAAACTATTTTGAATAAAGAAATTAAAGATATTGATAAAAACTCAATCAAAGAGACCGATAATTTGGCAACTCAAAATGAATCTAAGGAAATCATTCTGAATATAAAGGACAATAATAAAACTATTGAAAAAAGTGGTGGTTCCGATGATACCGCAAGTAAAGAGAATATTGAAAATTTATTATTGCATGACGAATCTAATGAATTGGAAAACCAAACAAATATTAAGAAGCCGGATAAAGAAACAAATGGAATGGTAGCAGAAATAATTAGTGGGTCCAAAGGTACTGCAATTCAACAGAATATTGAAAATGATAAAAATTTGGTATTGCATAAAGAAATTGATAACAATATATTAGAAAACCAAGCAAATATTGAAAATAATATTTTGGAAAAAGAAACAAATGAAATAGATAAAAGATCAGTTAAAGAGTCTTTAAACTCCGACATATTGTCCAATGAAAATGTATCAAAATCTAAGGAGTTCATTTCGAGTTTTAAAGATATTAATCAAACTGTTGAAGCAAGCCGCGATTCTGAAAAGATCACAAGTCAAGAGAATAATACTCAATATAATGAATTGGAAAACCAAGGAAATTTTGAAAAAACTATTTTGAATAACGAAACTAATCAAATTGATAAAAACCTAATTAAAGATGTTAAAAATTCCGAAAATTTATCAAATCAAAATGAATCAAACACTAAAGAATTTATTTTGAACGTTACTAAAAGTTTTTTACTTGAAGAACAAAGAAACAGTCGTTTTTCGACTGATGATAATTCCATTACAAAACATACCCATTATCATATGAATGAATCCAAACAAACTATTCCAACTGAAGACCTCAAGGTTATTAAATTGCAAAAAGGTCTAAGTAGTAATATTATATCAAATAAGAAGGATAATATTAGTTCAAATGATACAGATTCTCAGTCCAAAATAAATATAAGCTCCAAATCTGAAAATCAAGTACCTGCTGAAATTGAAACCAAAGATAATTGTACAGAAAATGAAGAAAATTGTAAAGAAGGTCAAAAAAATAAAATTGAGGAGGAAAATATTATCGTTAAAAACAAAGATACTAAAAAATCGTTAAGTGTGGAAAAAGAAAGCAAATTACCGAAACAGAATACAATAGAATGTAATAATGATGCAAGTGATTATGAAAAGGAAATTTTAAAATCAAATCATAATTATAAAACTGAAAATGAAATTACTAGTAATGAAGATCATAATAATGAAGACAATACTAAGGAATCAGCTATAAAAAATGACAAATCTATAAACAATTTTAATTTTGAACCAACTGCTCCTGCAGAAGAAGATATTCAATCTTTAGTATCGTTACAAAATATTCAAACAAAACTAGATCAAGCAGCAAGAAAAATACAAAACGCTTTTAGAAAATTTATCAAACGAAAGTCAAACTTTAATGAAAAGACAGAATCATCGAAATCGAATTGGTTTGTTGGTGATGAACCAATTGTAGCAAACGATTCATTGACAAAAACGAAATCAGAAATTTCTTTTGAAGAGACCGAAGCTTATGTTGAATTAACCACAAAACCATCACAATATTTAGTTGATTCAAGTAGTAATTTGGAAACGATTGATGCAAACAACATTAGTAGAACTCCAACAGCACCAGTATCTAATCGTAGTAGAAATAGTGTAGACTTAGCAGAAGATCATTCAACTATTATGTCTAAAGATACAGTTTCAGCAATAGGAGCAGCTGCAAATGGAAATGTTAAACCGGAGAATATCAAACCGAAAGCAAATGATTTAAATAAAAATAACTCCTCAGATGGTGCGTTATAATAAATAGCATCTATTTAATTTATGTTAATCTTTTTTACCTTATTCTTTCTACATTTAGATAAACTGGCATCCTACTCAAATCTTATAAATAATTTTATTAACTCAGAACGTCATTACTCTGAAGCAGTAAATTACTATAATCCGTCAGCAAAGAATTCGTTCAATGAAACTAAATTTTTAACTCCAGACTTTCAACAAATATCAAAAATACTTTCTGATTCAATTGATGTCCAAAAGGGACAAAGTGATACACAGATTCCATATGAACGTCTAGAAGAACCATGTATTAAAAAGACAATATCGCGTTCTCGACTAACAGACGAAAGCATAGAAGTAGATCGTAAATTTGCCAATACTGATACCTCATCATCATCATCGTCATCATCAGATATTGATGATACTGAAGATAGTTTAAGTACAAAAACAATTAAATTACATAAACCTGATATGGCTATTACCAAAATGCAACAACGACGTGATTCTACAACAAAAGTTGCAAACATAGAAAAACCTAAAGACTATAATTTTGACGAACCATTAGTGGCACCCATGGATAACTTAGACACCGATGAAGAAGGAATCGTAGTCAATAAACTGCAACGTGAAGAGACGCGTGAAAGTTCAGCTCAAAGTGACATTGATGTAATTATTGGCGGTGGTGCTAATAGTGATAAAGATGACAACTTTAACTTTCTAGATAGCATAGACATTGACGAAACATTTCCACCTAAAGGTTCTCTTAAACGTGTTCATACAATAGCAGGAGATGGTGATGCAAAGTCACTTTTAAAAAATGTAACAATTGATGAATCTATAAAATATATAGAACCGCCAGATTATGAACTAAATAGTGGTAGTTTATGTTTGGACGATGATACAGCAGAAAATATTCGTCGAAAAATGATGGCCTACTCTTTGTCTGAGGCAGATTCCGATTGTTTTGATAAAAACGCCAACAACGCCGATATGTCCAATACTGAAGCAAAAACTAAAAAATATGATGACTTTAATATCAGCACAGCTCTGGTAGAAAATGGTGGCAGTTCAACTGAAACTGAATCCACTATTGTATCGGCAGTTACCAAAATTCAGGCTGGTGCAAGAGGTTATTTAACACGCAAGCGTCTAGGAAAAACAAGCGTCACCAGTGATGGCAAATCTATGACTCACGACGAAATAAATAAAGCATCATTTGGTAACGCAGCCATAAGTGAATCTTTGGAACATTTAGTACAAGAGGCAGCAGCTAAAAGAATTCAAAGAGTTTACAGACAGCACTATAGACAAAAATTAACTGAAGCTAAGCGTAAAGATGGCGAAAGTATCTCGCCTGAGTTTGCTACTAGTACAGAAAATACTTTGGCCCAGAAAAGATCCATAATGTTACAAAGAGGCGACGCTCTCCGAAATAATTCTACGCCAGATGAAGGCAACAGCAGCAGTAACGGAAGTGGAAGTGATAATAGCAAACTGAATGCAAAAGTTAACGAGAAGGATAAGTGTAAAACACTCTCTACCAGTGACGAAAGCAACAACGTTGAAAAACAGACTCTAAAATCATATGATGATGATAAAAATAGTTCAAATGCATCAGAAGCCGGTAAGTCCAAGTAAATAATATTTTGGCTTATATTTTTAATTTGAAAAAACGATATTTAGGAATACGATCGAAAAAATCTTAACATACATATATAAAATTCAAAAACTTGAAAACGGTTGATCATAGAGTTTTGATTGTTTTTATGTTTAATTGATCATATACCACTGATAAAAAAAAACTATAATTTTTATTCTTCTAGCTAATGCTTATGAACTTGTAGACCTTTTTATCTAACCCTTTCATATGAGATTTAATAGTTCTTTCAACACCCTTTTTGAAATAGTCCGCCCATTTTTAAATTTTCAACATTTTAGGACACCTCTGTGACCCGCTTCAATTCTCTAAAAGTCCAATATCTCCTTACTGGTCTTAACTCTGCATAATTTAGAGAATTGACCTATCTTGGTACAAAAACTACCAATCTTCTAGGGAACTGAGCCTTTGCAAAACCAAATAAACTTTTTTTTACCGTTTAGTCGAAAGAAATGAGAAAAATAATGACAATTCACTATCAGCTACTGAGTCTAATAAATAGTAATTATGACGAAAAACTAAATAATTTTAACTTAAACTTACTTTAATTTTACGTTAAGATCTCCAGTTGACTTAACCAGATTTAAAATTCATTTCTAAGTAAGTAATTCAATTCCAAAATCCAGTTAATGTCTGAAATAAAAACAATCCACATAAATTTTCAGAATATGATTTTAGAACATTAGAATAATAATTTGTTCAAGAACTGTTGTAATAAGAATCATTTTAGATTATTTATATTATTAAAATTAGCCCCATCATCAGCTATGGACACATGAAGTATAACTTTATTGTTGTGATTCTAAATTGGTTTTGTAGAAAATTATAGAGAACTTTTTTTTGAATTTGAAAACTGTAGCAATTAAATAAAATGTGTATTTTTTTTTTTTTAATAAAATATACTTTTCACAGGTCTTAAAGAAAGCTTTTAAGAATATGGATCGTTAGGGTGCTTTAAAGGCATTTTTAGTCCGCATCTTTCGATGTATCATTTATATCAATCGTACATAACTTTAAGATGAAATATACTCGTGTAACGGCAAAAATATTAATGAATATAAAATACTTGTTTTATTTATCAATAAACATTTAGTAAACAAGTAAAATTTTAAGAGTTTACTCGAATAAATCGAGTAAATTAAAAATAGATTTTTTTGTTTCTTAATAAATCGAAAAAGTCGAGTAAAATGAATACAAGCCAGAAAAAATGTTTGAATATGTTCTAAAATCATTAGTTCTAGAATTGGTGAAATCGGAACCACTTTATATTCTCATCTAGAGTTGGTGAAGTACTCGATACTGACTGTTTTTTTTTTTTTGAGTACTCAATATCAAATCATAACTACTCGATACTTCCAGAGTTGTATCTTGATGTACAATATAATATTTTTTTGTACTTAATTCTGCTAGAAAGAGAAAATTTAAAAGAAAACTGACTGTAAGTTCATTTTATAAAGATTTATAATAACCAGGGACACCGAAATATGCAATTGCATGCATGTTATTTCCTTGACGTTGAATGAAGTCATTAATAAAATATTTATCCGTTTCGTAACAAATAAATCATTTAGGGCCATTATTACAACTTGCCTTTAATGTTCGTAATAGTAAAAGGTGACTTTAATTAAAGTGAGGTATAAAGTGAACATTAAAACTTTTCGTTATTACAACTTCCTTCGAAATTAAAATTAATATTTTCAAAATTATGGCAATATCAAAGAAATTGGCATTTACTTGTACATAGTGCAACGACATTTTTTTTCTTTGTTTGTTTACTGACATAAACATGAAGTTGCCATAGTTTGCAGAAAATATGGCAACTTTAAATAAATAAACCTCAATATAAAATTTAAAGGATGATCTTCCCTTTATCTTATCGGCCACTTTTAGTTTTAAGTTAACTTATAATAACCAAATGCTTCTTATCATACCTTTAGCTATTAGCAAGTTGTAATAATGGGACTAAAAGGGCTAAAAATTTACAAATTTAATTTTCAAAAAAATCGCAAATTTAAGCATTTTTGTGAATTAACTCGCACAAAAATCCAAATTATTAATATTTAGCGAAAAATTCGGTGTTTCATTCTAGGTGAATATTATAGGTATTTAAAAAAATGTATGCATAGGAACTATTTATGTCAAATTTATAAATTCACTAATACATCTACAATAAAAGCCAAAAACTAATGATAACTAACAAATAATTTCGTTTTTTTTGATGACATTTGGCCTTTTCTGACCTTCTTTAAGTACAATTTAGCTTCTTTTCTTCTCAAGTCCTGGCAACACTGGTGGTGGGTATTAAAACAAACGTAGTCTCTGTTCAAATATATTTTCAACCCAAATTCTCTTTGATGTTTAAAATTGTAAATTTGCAAGTAATTAAAAACACAAAAAAGTAATAATTTATAAGTCTCCTTAAAAAAATCCATATTTTCAAAATTTCTTTATCTCAAAACATTTCTACAAATAATACAATATCTCCCCTAACTTTTAAACTTTATTCTTAATATCTCTAAAAAATTATTTGTAACAAAATGTTTACATACAAAAAATTCTTAAATACAAAAGTTTAATAACCTAACTTAACCTTTTAACTAAACAATAAAATCTATAATAAATAACAACAACTTTATGGTCATTGCACAAAATAAACTCAAAATAACTAAAATTATATATCTATAAAATTTAATACCTTTTTATGTAGGTAATATTATTTTATTGAAAACTAATTTTGAAAATTTAATTTCTTACTAAAAATAACCTTTAGTCTTTTGTCTTATCTTCTATGTGTATGTGTGTAGAAATGAACACTCCTCTTATTTTAATCCAAAGTCGTAAACTTTTATATGCAAATTAATTTGGTTATTTTAATATCTACTTTTAGGAAATTTTCCAAAAATTGGAAATTTGCCAAACTAATACATACTTTTAAAAGCAATTGAAATTGTTTCTCCTTTTTTTAATTTTTTGCTTTTGTTACATTCGTACAATGTATTTGAAACTTAAGTCAGTATTAAGGAATAAACGAATGAACGAATGACATACTAAACTTTAAATAAATTTAATACTTTTTAAAGAAGAATCTTATGTAATAGTTTTGGCATATTAAAATGAATTTGTTCTTTTTTTCTTTTTTGTTATAACAATTACAAAGTAGGCAATAAAAGTATCAATTATATTGACAATAGAAATTGTTTCGTTTATACAATAATGTTTATTGTTGTTGGTGAATTGTTTTGTTAAAAAAAAAGTTAAGAAAATTGTAACTGAGAAATTTTATATTAACCCTTTAATAGCTAATGGGTTATATAGATTGCAATATACACAATTGTTGTCAAGTGCAAGACCGATATCTACTAAAAGAGAATAAAAATGCAAAGATAGTTAGTTTAACTCCGCTCATAATCTCTATAATAGATTAATATAATATTTTTATACCCACTATCAAAAAGTTGGGAATATAAT
>MINK01189042.1:82595-95859 GCA_001735545.1 Phormia regina | reverse complement strand
CAAATTTATAGCCCCCTAAATATTTTCTTGTTTAATTTTTACTTTTTTTTTTTTTTTAAGTAGTGTGCGTTTATAGGAATATGCTCCAGTGTTGTATCAGCCAAAAAGTATTAAAACTGCATCATACTTCTTTCCGAACGGTGACACTTTTTGGATAGGAAAATTATATCATTATTATATATTATCATTATTATCTGATATTTCTAAAAACTTGAAGTTACTCTTTAGTTCAAATTTGAATAGAAATGTTGGCAGGGAAGTAACAAATAGAGAGTATTTTTCTTTTATGGGTTTTACAATAACAAATTTCTTCAAATTTCCATATCAGATATTTGCGATTAATTATTATTTATTATCTGGAGTCTGTCAGCTTTGATACCCTATAGTTTATTCCGTGTTATAAAAGGCTTTTCCATAAAATGTGATATATTGTGTATTGATGCATTTTGAATTACAAAATTAATTGTATTGACAAATTTATTAATTTATAATACCAATTGTCTTACTACTAATGATCGATAATCCGGAATCCTGTATTTTCCTTATACTGGAGATTTTTCGTAGGAGTAACCGTTTGTTGAAATTTTTTAGAAAAATCAAAAATCATGAAATGAATATTTAATTACATATTTTTACATGACTTAAGTTTTTCCGTTTACTTACCTTAAAATTAAAATTATTTTTTCTTACTAAATTATTTAAAAAATGATTTTCTTTTTTGTATTTATGTCCTTGTTAAATATTGCATTTTATTTTAAATTAATAAGGATTGTTTAGTTTTTTTTTTTTCATTATTTTGTTTTTTTATTTATTTATTTATTTGAGACGTTGAATATGAAATTATTATATTTTTATTTTTTTAAATTCATTCTTAGATATTTTACGACCTTTAGGATTTTTTATATATTTTATTTTATTAAATTAATTAATTTATTTTTTTACTTTGTTACACTATTTAACTCATCATTTGAAAATAAAAAAAAAAGAAAGAAAAAATTCTTAAACAAAAAACAAGAGCTTTTATTTAGTATTTTTTTTTTTATTTATTTTAAGTTTTATTTATTTTATTGTTGTTATTGTTGTTGTTTTTTTTTAGTTAATTTTTTTGTTGTTGTTACTGTTTTTAATACTGTGTGTACATATGCATATCGTACATATTATTTTTTTATTTATTTTAGTTTTAAGTTTAATTTTTAGATTTCATCAAATCAATATTTGTTTTTTTTTGTTTTTGTTTTTGTTTTTTGTATATAATCAATTTCTTATATATTTGTTTTATCTTTTCTCTTTTGTTCAGTACTAATAATTAATTTTTAATAATAATAATAATAATAATAATAATAATAATAATAATAATAATAATAGTTAATTAAATATAATAATTTTTAATTATAATAAAGTTTTTTGTTAGGAATTTGGGAAGGGGGGATGGGGTTTAGTTAAAATACATAGAAGTATGTGTATTTTTGTGTGGGAGGGTCTGAGGATAGGGCTTTGTTTTATGTGTAGAGTTTTAGGCCAGAGCAAATTGTAGTTTTATTTAGTTTGTTTGACTTTTTAAAAAATAATCTATTACTAATATTTGAACTATACATAAATACAATTGAAATGATACATAGATTAAAGTAGTTAATGTTGTTGTTCTTAATTATGAAATACTTAAAATGTTTAAAAAGTAAATTACAAAAATATTTAATTAAAAACTAAAAAAGAAAATAATAATAATGAAATTATTAATAGTTTAAATAAATAATAATATATCTACAAAACTTAATATTATTTATAATACATAATATGTATATAGATTTATTGAAAAAGGAAAATTAAAAAAAATATATATATATATAAATCAATATTAATAAAAAACAAAACAATACATTTTTTTTTTTAATTTTAAATAGAATTTACATAAGTTACTTAAAGAAAAATTTTCATATTTTTTTTATTTCGTTTGCTGTTTTTTTTATTATAAAAATTTATTATATTCATTGCAGATGCTGGACCAATTTCAATATTTGGCTTAAACTTATGGCCTTTAGTTAATAATTAATTCTTGTTAGGTAAAACAAATTAAAGAAAATATTACAGAGATTTATAAATAATTAAATTTTATTACAATGGAATTTATTTATTAGCCAGTTTCATATTAATTTTTTTTTCATATTTAATAAAATTTTAAATTATAAATTAAAAAACTTTGCCAAATTTATTGATTTAAAGTAACGGTTTATCTTTGATTAAATTTTACAATATCTGGCAGCTTTGTTTAGGGTATATTTAAATATCTGAATCTCTCATGGTTTCTCTCAATAAACATATGGCACAGAAGAAAGAGTATTAATTAATTTATTTATTTGTGTATGTATGTATGTATGTATGTATGTATGTATGTATGTATGTATGTATACGTATGTATGTATATATGAGTGGGTGGATGTACATATATTGTATAAGTGTTTATGTTTGTTTAAAAGGAAACAGTTTTTTATGTTAGTGTTTGTGTAAGTGTAAGCATTAAGGAAATAGTTTTTTTTTTTTTTATATAAGTGTTTGTGTGTATATGTGTATAGAGCAAATCCTAGCCAAAAGTATTATTTTTTTGTTAAAGTGTTTACGCATGTGCTCTTCAATTCGAATTTGTTGTTATGTTTTGTTTGTTTTTTAGTTTTATATTTTTATATATTTTTTTTTATTATACTTTAATGTTTTTATCTTTCCTGTTTTCGAGTTTCTTTTGTTGTTCGAAAGGCACTAATTATAAATTTTGTTGTTGATTTTTTATATTTTTTAAATAGTATAGGTGTGTGAGAGTACTAAGTGTAAGTGATTATTTAAATGAGGTGTTTTAGATGATTCTGTTATTTTTTTTTTAGAATTTATGTTCTGTGCCTTATTTTTTTTTTGGAGAACTGAGTTAATAATAGAAAATTATTTGAAATAATAAAATTGTTTATTAATTGTTTACAGTTTCAATTTGTTAATTGTCTTTTTCTTTTTTTATTTTTATTATATGATTGTTTTTCTTTATTTTATTATTTTTATTTTATATAATTTGTTTGTGTGTGTGTGTGTTAATTTTATAAGATTCAAGCATTTCAATTTCATTAAATTTATTTTATTTTGTTTCTCAAGTGTCAATACGTTTTGTTTTTATCTTTCGAATAAATACATTTAAGTAGTGTTTAGTATTTGCTAAAGCGCTTTTTTTTTGTTATTGTTTGAAATACAGATACATAGATGCTACTTTATACTTTATTTACTCTTTCTTCATTTAATAATTTCATGGGTTTTTTGTTTTTATTTTATTTAGATATTTTTTTTTGTTTGTTTTGTTGTTTTAATAGTTTAAATTGTATGTTTATAATTTTGTTTTGGTTAATTAAAACATTTATATAGCTGAGAGCAACTAATTAGAAGTGTTTAGTTTATATTTAATGAAGAATTTAGCAAAAGAATATTAAGATTTTATATAATTTATCTTTTGTATATACACATTTGTATTACAAACAAATTTTAATAATTATTTTAATTTTTATTACTGCCAAGCTTCAATATAATTTTCTTAAAATTTGTATTTAATATTAAAAAAAGAAGAAAACAACTAAATATTTTTAAGATTATTAAATAAAAATAATTTTATGTTTTACAAAATTTAGATGTTAAAAATCTAAAAAAAAAAATTAATATAAATCCAATAAACATTTAAAAGATAAAATTTAAATATTAGAATTAAATGTTGTATTTATTAACTCCTTCTATTTATAGAACGAATGATAAAATCGTTTCGTTAAGAAACGAATTTTGAAATAAATTAAATTTTTTTTTTTAAATAAATTTTCCAAACGAATTTTTCGTTCGTTTTATAAAAACAGGGAGTTAATAAATAAATTATTAATGCCAATACTTGAATTTTAATAAAAATTTGTTTTGAAAAATTTAATTTCTAAGTTTGTTATTGTTATAAAACCTTTTTTTTTTTGAGTTTTATCTGTTTTTAAAGACAATGATAGAAATTCGAAAAGGTTTTTGCTGCTAAAAAAACTCTATAAATTATTATATTATTTTAGAGCTTTCTTTAGTAAGAAAGTTTTCTAAGTTTATATCATTAACTTTAAAAAGAGCTGAAAAAAGTTTTTAAATTTTGTTGTACAGTCTTAAATAGAACTGAAACTCAAGAAAGCTTTAAAGAACTAGAAAATATGTTTTTTATTAATAAAGCTTTTTCAAGTTTTGTTCCATAGTTTTTAAAATAGTCGAAACACAAGAAAACTTTATTAAAATCATTAAGAAGTGTGAATGCACTAATAAAATCATGCACAAATAACTGATCGAAAGTTACACGAATTTAAAAAGGTAACTCTAACCTCTCTATACTCCAACTCAAATAAAGCTAAAGTTAAAAAAAAAAAAAAATACTTTGGAAGTTTGAAGTTAAGGATATAATATATTATATCAAAATTAATTAAAAGGAATGATTTTCTAAGTCTTGTAAAATATTTTTAAATAAAAAATGTTGCTAAGTTTAAAAAAAAAAAAAATAAATGATTAATATAATTAAACATTTATAATTAATTGCTCTCAGCTGTTTGATAATTAAAAAAAAAAAAACAAAATTTTGATTTATAAAAATTTTAATTTATATGATTGAAATGAAAGAAAAAGTATAATTTAATGAGTAGCTTACAATAAATTTTGGTGTTTTTTTACTTATTTGCTTTTTTAATTATTTATTTTTATTTTTCTTTTTTTAATTATTTTCTATCTCTCCCTCTTTTACTCTCTTTCTAATTAGTAATAATAATATAACTAAATGAAATCTAAATTTTGATATTTTCTACTATTTATCTTTTTTTAAATGTTTAGTTTTTTATTTTGTTCTTTTTGTTTTGTTTTTGTTTTTGCATTTGTTATTTTACTTAAAGAATAATTGTTGTATTCTATTCAGATTAATAGGAATTTATTTAATAAATTATTTGTATTTTATAACTTTGAATAAACTTTTTGTTTTTTTTTTTTTAATTTGATTTTGTTTGCTTGATTTTTTTATATTTTTTTCATCTCGATTTAATTGTATATTTGATTAAACGAATTATTTTGTTTATTTATTTTATTTTTTTGTTTTTGTTTCGTTTTTTTTTTCACTAAATTCTCATAAAAAATGTAACAACTGGAAGTGGTGTTTGGTGTGCGAATTGTTTTTCATTATTATTTTTTTGGTTATATATATAAAAAAATTCCCATAGTACTTATTAGTTAAATATTTTCATTTGTTATATTAATTAAATTATTTCATTTCATATGAACAATAAAAAAATGAACTTGTTTTACTTTAATAGATCGTTGCAAAGTTACGCTTTTATAATTATGCCCATGTATGTAAGTGTTTTATTGTATTTTTTTTTTGTATGTTAGAGAGTTTAGTGTATTCGTGTAGCTGTGTGTGTATGCTGTTATTGTCATGGTTTGAAATATTCTTTTTTTTTAGGGAGAATATCCCAAATATTCTTGTGTTTAACTTATAATTGTACCAGTCCCACTCGAGTTTTTAGCCATACATGTCAGTCACACTAAGCAAATATTTAAGGAAATTACTTTGATCCTTTTTAGTCACAAATAATATTTTGTAGATTGTTGAATTTACATATAAATTAAATAATTGTTTAACGAAAATAATGTTTACATTTTTATTTCATCAAATATTTGTTTAATATGTCTAAACTTAAGTATTTTTTTAAGTTTTTTTTTTTTTTTTAATTAAATGAAGTTGTGAATATGAGTTAGTTTATATCAAATCAAAAAAATAAATTTTGTTGTAAAATACTTTATAAACTGATCTTCTCTAGAATTTAATTAAAAACTTTCTCTCGAGCAACGTCTTTATCATTAAAAAAAAATTATGTTTTATATCATATTTCCCAGGAAAAAATGTTTTAGTTCTATAGCTAGTTTTAGATTTTTGTTTGAAATTATCATCTCCAGAACTAATTCTGTGGAAGTGTTAGCTAGCCAGCTATGGAACGGTTTTAGAACATCAATGACTTTTGTTCGAAATTGTGACATTAAACCTGTCTTTTAGTATTATTTTTTTCTTTTTAAATTTAATATAATTTTGTAATAACTGTTTTTTAATCTTTTCTAGGAGTAGTTCTCAGAAGTGATGTTGAAGTCATACAGAATCTGTTCTTAAGCACTAGTTCTCTAAAACATTACTTAAAATGAAATTAGAACCACAAATAGACTCTATTCCATTAGTGTCAGAATTGGTTGTGGTACCAGAATCTGAAGTGTTTCTGATTATACCAGTTCTAGAACATGTTCTAAAGTTTTTACTGGGTTGATATAATTTGAAAATACTGAATGCTTAATTACTCTATCGTATGAATCAGCTAACATGTAAATTTAACGTATTCATCTTACGCAAGAACTTTTTGTTTAATAATATTTAATTCTCGTGTAGACCCTATGTTAGGTTGACAACTTTTATTTTAATACAAAATGTCAAATCATAAAAATTATTAAAATGAGAAAAAAATCCTGTTCTAAAAGAAGTTTGGACTAAAATATAAAATTCAATAAATATAGCGAGTATTTAATAAATTTATATATTTTTTTTTTTCATAACCATTCACTTACGTTCCGTTACATTTACGAAAGAGTAATGTAGCCTTAAAAAATACACAAACATAAACATCTTATAACATTTAAACTGTTTCCATTAATATTTCCCTTAATTAAATACTCTGATAAATATCCGAAAAAAGTGATAAGCAAAAAATCCCTAATCAATTGATCAGTTGATTTGAAAAATTCCAACTCATATTTTTAATTCGTAGTCTTTAACGAATGAAGAAATAATAATAAATTTTTTCAAAATACCTCTTTAGAATTCAATGAAATGAGAATCGATTATTTGTTGTCTTACTAACAGCTACGCATAATTACCAACATTACGTATACGTAACATACGTTTACGTTCACGATTAATTTTTATCTTAGCTATACGTATCGATTCGGGTAAAGTGGCCGTTGCCGAAGTGGGCAAATAACCGCTAATCATAGTTAAACGACTGGTACTGGGTCTCACTAATGGCTCATCATTATCGTTATCGAGAATTTCGGGATATATGCTAATATTATCAATGCTATCGATATCTATATCACCAGCTTCGTTGCGCACATAGGTTAATTGATGAAAGGGTGTGGCCAGCAGTCTTTGTGTTGATTTGCGTAATGTTTTGCGCGTAGTTAAAGCTGTAGGCTTAGGCGCTATTGTAGATTGTAGAGTTGAGCTAAAAGTTGGTGATGAAGCAGCTGTTGGTTCTTCAGCAAAAGGTAAGATAACGCTATTCTGTACAGGCTGTAAGTAGTGCAAAGGTGTAGCCGCTTGTAAAGACTTTATAGGTTGCAATGACAATCGTGGTGTTGTAATTTCAGGCAATTTTGTGTTGTTGTTGTTTTCTGTGCCAAGCGATAATAATATGTTGGTGGTGTTTTGTTGGGAAACTTTAGAATGTTGTGTTGGTGTTGTTGGTAGGGGGAAGGTTTCACCCTGTTTGTGGTTATTGGCAATTGGTGTTAAAATTTTCGTTGCAACTTTGCTGCAATCAGTCATATTTTTACTTCCGTTGTATGTGGAAGCAGTGCTGTAGGCACATTCGTTTGCTTGAGATGTTGTTACTGATGCTGCTGCTGTTGTTGTTGTTGTAGCAGTAGGCTCACTAGATTTGTCATAGATACTGCTAGAAGTCATTTCTGAGGTAGAACCCTCCTCTAACCACGTTGAATCACTTGTTTTATCCGTAGCCATTGAACTGACTTCATTTGTTTTTTCTTCTTCTCCGTCGTTGTCGTCGTCTTCATCTTCTTCTGTTGTTGTGATATTGTTAATGGCTAATGTAGTATTCTCTTCCTCATCTTTGTTGTTTTTTTGTGTGCTTAAGATATTTGTGTCTTCCCATTTCAAAGCCTGTTCAGTATTAAGTGTTGGCAGAATATCGGTACCTAGTTGGGGAGTAGCATAAGTATTAAAGGTCTCCCGGGTAAAGTCATTGTTTGCTATATCCGCCTCTGTATTGTCATCGTTGGGGCTAGTAGACCAAAAATCTGTTTGAGTGTAGGTTGAGGTATTTGTTGTTGTCATTCCTAAGTCTGTAGTTACTGTTGGTGATATAGTTTCATCGATGCTATTTTCCGTTAGAGTTGTACTAAACTCATATGTTGGAAGCGGTACGGATGTCTGCTGCTGCTGCTGTTGCTGAGCAGTTAAAGTGTTTTTATCTAAATCAGTCATTGAGGATGAGGCCAGTGTTGTCGAGTAGTGTTTATCGTTATTAATTTCGGTGACTGTTGAGGAGGCTGAGGAATAGTCTGTATTCTCATCAGTGTTTAAAGTTGATGAGGAAGGATACCAGGTTTCCCACGAAGGCAAACTGGCCGATGTTGGCTTTACCGACGACAACATAATGTCATTGGTCATCCAGGCATAATCTGTTGAGCTTGTCATATATTCCTCTTCGTCTTGCTCTGCCTCATAGTTGGGACCTATCGATGTTGAGCTATAGAAATTATCTTTCTCAGTAGGTTCTCTTGTATAATCACGCTCATGTTCCTTTAATTTAAGTAAATTATTTTTACGAACTTTATCACTCTTTCTTCTTCGTCCTTTACGTTTTGCCACTACCACCGATGAGGAAGCCATTGTATTACGACTATCCGATTGGTTATCGGTTGTTAAAGTGGGAGCTACCACATTGGTTGGATTTATATCCGAGTATGTGGAACTTTGTGTTGTATGAGGTTTTGAGGAATTTATGGCCTTGTTTAAGGTTAATGAAGTTGTTGCTGTTGCTGTTGTTGTTGCCGCTGTCACCACCGACGTTACGTTAGTGGTGTTAGCAGCAGGACTAGGTCGAACACGTTGACGCAATTTAATGTGTTTTTGTTTTTGGTCATGCTGTTGCCTTCTGGCCACCTTATTGGGATCATTATGATGATGACGGACCTGATGGTTTTGAGGCGGGTTACTGTTACTGTTGCTATTGTTTCTATTGTTGTTGTTATTATTATGTTTTTTATTATTTGTGTGGTTGTTTATATGACTATGCTGACTTAAGACTAAATTTTGCCTAGAACTATTTAGGTAAGTGCTATTTTTTGGGTTGCTTAAATTGTAGCTATGGCCTCGAATTTGTTGTCGCTGCTGCTGCTGCTGTTGCTGCCGCCTCTGTTGTTTATTGCCGTTACGCTGTTTTTTAAACTTTTTATGACCATTACCACTACCACCACCACTACCGTGACCACTACCACTACCATGGCCACTATGATTATGCGTAACAATATCATCTTTTCTCTGGGGATTTTTAAAGCGATTTGTTTTTGTTCTCCCACTTCCGCTCCCACTCCCACTCCCACCTCCACCACTGCCTCTCCCCGCATTTGGGGAATAGTTGGGCGTAAAAGTGTATTCTGTTTTTGGTATTCTTGTGGTTGTTGTTGTTGTTGTTGTGGTGCTTTTCGTTTTGGGTGCTGGAAAGTGTGAGTGCTGATGGAAAAATTGATCGGTTGGTATTTTGGTAAACATATAACAAGCATCGTTAACAGTTTTTTTGGGACCAACGGCTCTACCTCTTTGGGTGAAACCGATGCGTCGCTGCAAATCGACTACCGAGCGGAACACGAAATAACCGTGAACAATTGCTTCGTTGAAATAGCAGGTATCTTGGAGTTCTTTCTGTAAATAATAATGATAAAAAATAATTAAGAAATAAAACAGAAGATATAATAAAAAACATATATAATTTCTTATACGAATGATAAAAACAATAAGAGAAATGGAACAAGTGAAACTTCCTCAATTGAAATTGAATTGTCTCATAAAACAAAACAACAACAACAGCAATAACAGTTGTTTGTTTTTATTTTATTTTTTTTATATAGAGATTTCAGCGCCTGCGTGTATAATTTAATGAGTTTGACTTTGACACTAAACATTCATCCAAAGTGTTTGTTTACAAAACACTCGAAATACGATTATATTTAACAGTTTCGTTTACCCATTGAAATCTTACGTGTTTGTCCTTTTCTTGTTTTTTTTTTGTGTTGTTGTCGGTCTCCCTGTTTATTTGTCTGTCTTTTTATAAATTTCAAAAACTTAAGAGGAAGACAACCTAAAATGTATGTTTTTTATTTCGGTGAAACTCAATGTAATTTTATTTATTGCATTTTGAAAGGGGAGAAATCAATAAAACTTCATTTTTGTAAAAATGTAGCATTTGCGATCAGAGTTTTCTTTCACAACTTTACACTCAATCTGTTTTGATGTTTTCTTTTCTTTTTAAACAATAACAAGATCAATTTTAAACTAAATGTCTGAAGATTATGTATGGAAATGTGTATTAGATTTATTATTTTCTTCCGTAAAGGTAAATTCAGACTAATCAAATATTTGACCAAAATGACGTAACCACTATATAAAACATTTTATAACTTACTTTTTTTTAAGGGAAAATATAATTACTTATCAATTTTCTTTAACGTGTTCATTTGCAAGATCTAACAACTTTTTTTTGTGGTAAAACTAGTGTTCACGCAAATTTGGTTGAATATTTGTTAAATGTGAACATAACTTATGAGTGTATTTGAAAAGAGTTGAGTGTTGACTTTAAATATGATTGATTTATATTAATTTCAAAGGGATGCTCTTGAGAAATGAGCACTATATTAAGAGGAAATAACCTTAAATGAATGTTAATCCTGGATTTTATATTGTTTTTTGATTGGTTATCCATAAGTTTGCAATCGAGATCATTTGCAGTACGAAGCATAATTATAACTTAAAAATTATTTGGTTATATAATATTATAATGTTTAAAATATATAGATTTTACAACAACTTCAATAATCTAGTTCCAAGCTATACATCGATGAAATATTAAAAAGTTAACTATGATTGCCGTCACTCGTTTTGTCAATATCCTGCTTTCTAGAGAGAAAGATTTATATTTTTCGGATCTTTTGTTATTATTCTGGTTTCTAATATTTGATTTGGTGCTTAGAAGCAGATATTTTTGAAAAGTATTTAAAGGTAGGAAATGATTGAAATATTTTAACTAAAATATAATTAAAATCAATTTGTTCAGTTCATCTCTTGTTAGATATAACTACTATTGGGGTTATATAATTTAAACAAAAAATACTACTTTATTAGTTTTTAAATAAAATATAGGTATAGGTTTCTATATTCGAATCAAAAAGTCGACAGTTTGACTTTTGTAAAGTTTTTAAATAGACGATCATTAGGCTTTTGAAATTTTATCATTTTTAAATGAAATATTTTAATTTCAGTCTATTTGGATTTTATGGTTAGAAAAAAGTCTACTTTTTGACTTTTAAATAGACTATCTTTCAACTTTTTCCATTTTTAACTAAAATATTTTCATTTGAATAAATTATTAAAATCCATTCGATTGGATCGTTTTTTATTAGGTCGAACTATTAAGGTTCTATAGTTGAAATAAAAAGTCAACTTTTAGACTTTTTTCAATTTTGAAAAAGTCGACATTCGATTTTTTTCGACATTTTTTAATATTTGTTCTATTTAAACTATCGAAAATAATTTTCTTTAAATTAAATAAATTTTATTGGAATATTTTCTTTTTTAATTAAATAAATTTTATTGATTTTTTTTTATTAAATTTTGCGAATATTTTTTAATATATATACTTTTTTATAATTACCGAAAACTTTCATATAAATGTGACCTTTGAAAATTTTTGACTTTTAACGTATATATTTTTTTCTATTATTTTAGAATATTTTCCACTTTTTGATTTTTTTTCGATTTTTTTGTCCTTTTGAAAATGTTAGACTATTTTTTATTATTTTATATATAATTCAACTAATTTTGATTTTGTTTTTTGAACTGTTTAACTGTCTTGACTTTTCAACTATTATCGACTTTTCGACTATTATAGACTTTGTTCGACTATTTTCCACTTTTTCGGTTAACTCGAATATTTCGGACTTTATTCAATTTTCGATTATTTCTGACTTTTTGATTATTTCCTAAATAAACATTTTTAATTTCACTTTTCGACTAAAGAAAATAGTAAATTTCAATCGTTCGACTAGTTCAGCCTTTTACTTACTATAGTTCTGACATCTTTTGACTTTTTTATGACATTTCGTTTACATTTTTATCTACTATTTACGACATTTTTTCGCTTTTTCTGACAAATATTTTAGTTTGTTATCGAGTATATTTTTTATAGAAATAGTCGGAAATAGAATTTTTTCTATTTCCGACTATTTCTATTTCAGATTTTTTTTTTTTTTTTTGACTAATGATGACATTTTGCAACTTTCGACAATTTCCATTTTTGATTTTTTTTTAATATTTTGCTGATTTCGGGTATTTTGTAGATTTCTGTTTATTTTTTTACTTCTCGACTTTGAACTTTCTTCCACTATTTTAGACTTTTTTTCACTATTTTCCACTTCTCGACTATTTTTGATGTTTTTTTAATTTTTACCGAATACTTTTAACATCTTATTATTTTTTCGACATTTTTACTAATTTGCACTTATTATCAATTTTCGACCATTTTGGACTTTTGTAGTTTAAATTTTTCGACTATTTTTTGAATCCATAATTTCATACATTTTCCGATTTTGTTTCGACATTTCAAATATTTCAGACTTTTTTCGACTATTTTCAACTTTTCGACTATTTTCAATAATTTTTGTCATTTTTTGTCTATTTCAGAATTATTTCAACTTGTCGAATTTCCACCTATTTGTTAACCAGAAAAACAATTACTTGGGAATTTTCAATCTAATCGATTTAACGTTTAAACAATTCGTTTGTTCGGTTTAGTGCAAAGTCAATTTAGACTCTAAGTTTTAGAGATCTTTAATAACCATTCACATAACAAAGGAAAACAAATTAATTTTATTCAAAATTAACTTACCATTCCAACTAGTTTCCAATGATCGTTGAAACACAGATATCTTTGTGTCTCTTTTGCATACAGTGCTATTTTGAAATTGTTGTTCACAAAATCCGGGCGGCCAACTATTGTTATATTTTCTGTAAAAATAAAGAAAAATAGAAAAAAGTTTTAATTTATTAAATAAATATAAAAAAGATCTTGTGACAAAAAATCATATATTTTTTTTTATTATCCTTATAGGATTTTATTTTGTTTCAAAAAAAAAAAAAAAAAAAACTTCCCTAAGCTGAACTGACTGGTTTTGTTTTTGTTTT
>MINK01189042.1:0-82008 GCA_001735545.1 Phormia regina | reverse complement strand
AAAAAAAAAAAAAAAAAAAACAATAATTACTCAGTTTTCAATAGCTTTGTGCAAAAAAAAAAATGCAACTTTATTATTTTCTTTTTTTTTTTACTTAAAACAATTTTTGAAGCACCATTTCTAAAAATGAATTTGTAATTATGTAGTTTTTAAAGCTAAAAGGATAAGTAATACGTAAAAGTTCATCAAGAAAGTTATTTTTTTTTTTAAATTTATTTTAGGAGACATTTAATAGAGTGTCCTCTAAAATATATAGCAGGTTGGAGTTATTTCCCATGCGATAAAAACTTCCTAACCTATAAAATGTAAAGGGTGATCTTTTAGAGTTTTGAAAGTAAACTAAAGTAAAAAGATCGTTATCTAAAATTGTCGGTTTCTATTATTTCCGGTGTAATAGAACTCAATGAATAATTTGAGAGTCTGTAGTGGGGCAGAATCCAAAATGTTTGAAAATAAATATGTAACTTCCAAACAGATATTTACTTAAATCTTTAGGGATACAAATAAATAAATAAATAATTAAAGAAATTAATAAATAAATGTGAGGATGTTGTTTGTGAAAATTTCGAAATCAAAAATTTGCTAAAGTTTCAAAATTTTCTATGCCTCATGTACTCTAGTTTTTGTGAGGTAGCCCACTATAGCTCCGTTCCTGAGGGGTATGTGACGTCCCCTTTTTAAACTGTTATCTTCTACTCTTATGTGAAATTTTATGTAAATCCAACCGGCCTATTAGATGTGTGATAAATTTTTTTCTGAAGCCTAATATTGTTAGATTTGTCTTAGCTACAAGATCAAAGGTTCTTATGGATGTAGTCCTTTAAAGGTCTATAAAAATGCTCTTATAACAATTTAACACTAAAGCAGTTTTAACAAAAAATATTTTTTATAATTTTTGAATCAAACATTCCCTTTTTTAGGACATAAGAATTGCACATCGTTTCTTATTTCGCTTTCATTTGTAGATCCGTTAATGCAGAACACATATGTCTGACAACAACAATATGATGGAGTTCAGATGTTGTTTGAGATTGCAGCAAATATTGATGACTTTACAACAACGTTCGAGACTACTTCATACATAAACCTAAAAACCTATACATACATACATACATACATATGAGTTTGAAGTGAATGGTGCAGTCAACAACATTAAATTATTGTTGTTGTTGTTTTTCCAAAACATATTTTCATATATATATTTTTTTATTGTTTATTGTCGTTATATTATTATGGTTGTTTTTGCTGGAGCTATTGCTAATGTTTTGTTAACCATTTGCGGCATTAGTTGGAGTTTTATAAAGAGAGTTTGTTAAGAAAAATTAAGAAAATAAAAAAATAAAAGAAAAACAAAAAAAAAAAACTACCTACGATTGGTTTTCGTATGATGGTTTGTAATGTGGTTTGGCCTTAGAATGAATGGGTTATAACAGGCGGTGAAGGTGTTGTGTTGTTGGTTGCTGGTTTAGTGGGTAGGCATTGGCGTCATTTACTTATTTACAGTTTGCTTGAGTTTATGATGTGATTCTTTCACTACTTACTACAACGACGACAACAATAACAACAACGACTGGTTGTGTGGTGGTAATTAAATTTATACTCTTTGTTAAAAAAGAAAATAGTACCTATATGTACTTATTAAGTACATACATACCCCATTATACACTTTTATTATATGTATGCATATGGTATTGTTGTAGTTGTTGTTGTTGTTGGTGTTGCCGTTCAATGTTTAAAACCTTAAGTTCAGCATAATTATTTGCTTATACAAATGTATTTGCAGCCGTTTTGCACTGACGAAAAAGTTTAATTTACTTATATTTATTTGTAATTATTAGCCTCCTTCGTGCCGGGGGTAGAAAGAGGTAAAATTTATAATGCTCACTGTAAGTGTTTAATACCAATAAGCTACTTAACTTTAAGTTTAAAATTTATGTAATTAAGTTTTGCCATTACTTTTCTTTAAATCAATTAAAAGACGATTTAAAAGTAAATACTAGCGGCGATTAAAAAACGGGAATCCTTATAAAAATAAAAAAAAGTATTATTTTCAAAAGGATATAGAATAGGTATTTCATAAATTTGATTATATATTAAAAGAATTATGTAAAAGATCTTTATTGATGGCAAATACGACTTACAGCATAAGCTCTTAAAATTGTGTAGAAAAACAAGGTTGGGGATATACCCGAATCTATCACATTTTCCTCTGTCTTTGATCTGGACATTGAGCAATATCCAGGCTCTATAATCGAGCAATGTTTCTCTTTAAATGACATCAATTAAGGCTTATTATATATGTTTTGTTAATTGATTTATTATATAGATTTTGGCATTTATAACCCAGAAATTAATTTAATTATAATACATTACTTAAGGAGTCAATTGTTCCCTTGATACAATACTTATAGTCACTAAAGTATTCAATATAATAAGGCTAATAGAAAGTAGTTAAATTTAGTAAAGAAATAATTCGCCAATTTATTTTCTCCAAGTGTTCTAAAAATAGAAATCATACACTTATTCACATAAATATATTTACAAAGTTACATATGTCTCTGTCTGATAAGTTATGAGTATCATTGTATTACTCTACTACTGTGACTACAACAAATACACAAATATAAATGAACTTTCTGAAGGCTTCTACATACAATACGAGTATTTTTTCGTTTCTATACTTTTTCTTCTAGTGTTTTTACTTTTTTGTTGTTGCTGTTGCTGATGTTGTTGTTAATGTTTTGTTTTCTGTTGAATTTCTCAATTTTCTTTTGGTTTTTATTTGCTTTTACGTTTATTTTTTTATTTTTTTGCAATCACTGAGCTCATATTTCATAATTTTCATATATTCCTTGAAATCGTTTGTGTTATAACTGTTGAGGAGTAGATGAAAAAAAAAGAAGAGTTTGGTGAGGAAAGTGTAAACGTATGTCGGTTTATTTACCCACTTATTAATATATACATATGTATGTACAAATATGTCAATGTATTGGTATAGAGTTTTTTTTGTTACAGTAACTTCTCTAATTGCGGGGAGTTTTTAAAGTTATCATGCAGTGAAATTAACAGACAGAAAACTTATATTTTCCACTTGCATTTTATACAATAAATTTTTAAGATTTTTCAAGTTTTCATTTTCTAAAATTTTCTTGTGGAAATTGTTTGGCACAATTCGAAGAGAAATAAAATATTTACATTCACTTCCTTGTTAAGCGAGTATTAGGTGTAATGGACTACTGTGTCTGAGGTTTTAGATTTTTTCTTTTAATTTTTAGTTTATTTGCCATACGTGGTAAATTGAGTGCTTGCTGTAGGTTTTCTTTTGCTGAAAAAAAAGACCGACCGCCTGAGTGATTTTCATTTCTGTTTTTTTTTTTTTGGAATTCCAGACTTGACAGGTAATAAACTTGTGGTCTCTTCAAATGTGAATCATAATCACAATAGAGTTTATGACTTGAACACAAAAATTTATATTGCATTAATAATAATGGTGGTGAGGAGTCAGTCATAACGTATGTATGTACGTTGAGGGCATTATGGCCAACTGCCACTATGTTCAAAATAATTCTGTTACATTTGCAGTTACAAAAACAACAAACAGTCAGTCAACAAAAAATTCCTATTAATCCTTCTTTTATCACCTTTTTTTTTGACGTTTTAGCACAGAAACTTCATTAACACTTCAAAGTCTGTCAGTCGTTATATGTACATGAGTATGAGTGTGTGTGTGTGTATGTACAAATCTAATAAATGTTCAATGACATTAAAAGCCAACAACAACAAAAATTTTAAACAAAAATGGAAAATTTATTATTTTAGCCTTAGGTCTTATTATGGTATAACGGAACGACATAAAAAAATATATTGAAAACTTCATATGCCAATAAATCGTAAAGAAGCTAGGGTAATGAATGAATCAATTGAAGACAGGTGTGGGCAACGGTTCATTAATGATCATCTTCAAAGTTTGGTAGTTAGTCTATTAATAATTTACTATTTTATTAAGAAAAAAGTTAATAGGTGATAAATATTATATTCGAATAATTTTGTTGAAATAATTGGTTATAAATTTCAATTATAGATATAGGTTTTAATGAAAAGTTTAATTAAACAGTTAAAATAAACACAAATATATTTTTTTTTAATGAACTCTTAAGTTTAAGTAAATATCTTTAAGCAATCTTAAGCTAAAATATAACTATGTTGTGAACTAATATATGAAGTTTTTCAAGCTATTATAAAGCTACGTTTGAAATATAAATTATAAATATAAATATTACTACGTGTTATGTTAGAATATAACTACGTTTAAAGCTAAATCATCATCATATTGCAAGTTTACATATGATGATGTTTTAAATTAGATATTGTTCATATTTTAAGTAAAATTATTAATATGTTTTTAGACAAATTACGCACGTTTTCAAATTTAAATATAACTATTTTGTAAATCACACTAATCTAAAATATAACCATATTAATAGTTAACATTTAATTTTTAATTATCTAAAAAGTTACTAATATTTAAGATATATTATAAACTTAAATGCTTCATATATTACTACGTTGTATGTTAATGTATGTACTACGTTTTAAGCTGAATTATTTGCACAATTTAAACTAAATTATATATTCCCTTTAAGCTTTTTTAAACACGACTAAGTTGCATTATATAATTGTGGCTAACTTTTAAACATAAATGTGATAACAATTCAAGCTAAGTAATGGCTATATTTTAAGCACAAAATTGACTACGTTTTAAGCGTAGTTAATTTTGTGTATACTTGATAAAGGTTCTTATGGAAATTTACATACAAAAAGTTAGTAAACCTTTATCAAACCTACATTATTTTTTGTGAATACGGCTGTAACAATATAACGATTTAAAATTAGCAGCTATGTGACTAAAAGCTTAACTTCAATTAGCTTAAAATATGAAGTTTTTAAGCTTCAATATAACTGTTAGTAGCATTGATATCTAAATTCATTTTATACATATATTTTTTATTACAGCAATCGAATTCATGATTTATAAAAGCATATTTTCTAGGAATTATATATCAATCATTCTCATTTCAAAATATGTTTACCAATTGTATGCTTTAAAAATTTTATAGTTTTTTGGAAACATTTTACACCAGGAACACACAAAGAATATAAGTTGTCACGTTTCCGAGAAATTGGTTTGATTTTTTGTAGAATTCGATATTCAAAAAAAAAAAAAAACAAAATGTAAAATAGTTATCAACACAAATTACCAACTCAGTCAAAGCAGAATAAGAACGCAATGGAAATTTAAGCTGCAACAGACTGATGGCTATTTCTTGGCATGATATGCATCATAATACATCTGTTTGGAAAACAAATATTCAATAATTTATAAAATACAGGGAGAGGGGAAGGGGAGTGCGAGAAATAAAATAAACGTATGAATTTATTATTTCCTTCTCTCTACATGCTAATTACTTTAACACGTTTTACAATTCTTTTAAATGCTCTTATTTACAATTTAGTATCATTTTAACTGGTGTATTGTAATATTTATAAACGACTACTAGTAGTTTAGCGGACTGACAACATGATATAGTTTTTAAAAAAAAAAAAACGTTTTTTTAATTCTAAGTTTTTTTCTTATTTTTTTTTTTTAGTTTTTAATTCAGTCTTTTGTTTTCTGTAAATAATTGGAAGGCACGACTTTTTTGTGTTGCTGACAAGGCTGATGATGATAGTTTTTGTTTTAGTTGTGGGTAGCAACTGTTTTAAGTTTTGATAACTATTTGCTTATTGAGAGGCTCCCTGGCGTGACATTACATTGGAGTTAATTCTTTGTTTAAGGCGTTTGTTTTAAGATTTTTTTTTCTACTTTTTTTTTTTTTTTTTGGTTAATTTTTTTTTTGTTTTTAGGCGCCTGCAATTAATTAGTTTGTTAACACTTTAACACAATTTGATTTTCTATTTATTAACATTTATATTATATTTGAATTAAACCTTTAAGTTTTTTTTTATTTAATTAAGTGGAAAAAGTTTTGTTGGTCACCCTTTAATGGTTGGTTGAGTTAAGAAGAAATTAAAACAACCGTGTAAGGTGTGAACAAGGTTTATGGAAATATTGGAATATTTTTTAATGAATGTTAATTAAGAATAATTAATAGTTTATTAAAATTTTAATTTGATGATATTTTTCTCGAGTTTTTAGCTGAACAAATTACATTTAAATTAAGTTTCCTAACACCTATTTTCGTTTATAGAACACCGACTTTATTTTATTATTTAGTTATACGATGGGCTTCACATATAGCAATTTTTCTTGCCCCAAGAATTTAAATATTAGCTTATAATTGCTGTGTGTGAACTTCGTATATTAAAATAATTTCTAGTTTAAATTCATATTTTTTAATTTTTAAAAATTTTAATAAAAATTAATATCAAAGTCTCGAAAAAGATCATATATTATATATTAAAATTTTTAAGAATCATTTAGTTCCCCATTTGTATTGTAGGGTTCATTTAGTTGGCTTTGTATTTCTATAAATATCATTAGCAAACTTAATCTTAAATATTTCTATTAGACTATTTATTTTTAAATATTTTATTTACTAAAATTATAAAGAATTTTAATTTAGCCACCCAATAAGTTGATAATAAAATTAACCAATTTGTTGTTTAGATGATGTCCCCTGTTTATAATTTTCACACTCATAAATTCAACAAATGTGGTAAATTATATTCGAATCAATTAAATAAATGACGTTGAATTTGACCTAAAATTTGTCAACAAAATTTTCATTTTTAAAAAATTCATTTAAAATGCACAACTAAGTAGCAAAAACAAATCGTATAAACACAAGATGTTGAAAATTAATTTAAATTAGTTGTTGTTATTGTTGCTGTTGTCGTGTCACTCTATTAATAATGTTCCTTCTTTTAAAAATTGATCCAAACTAAAAGATTTACATGTTTGTATTCAATTTTGGTGGAAGGTGTCTAACTGACTGACTGGTTGGATGGCTGGTTAGCTTGTTAGCTGGCTGTTTGTCTACTTAGTTGGCTATTTGACAAGCACGTAGCCATACTCCCACACAAACACACGCCAAAACTGTTACAAGCAATCATCATTCTTGTTGCAACAGTTTTTTTATGTTAAAACAAATGAACAAGAACAAGAAGAACGATGTCATGACCAGTGGCATCATAAATAAACGCTTGTCTTAGATATTTGAGGGGAATATTGAAAATGGGAAGCAACTGAAAATAATGTGTTTACAACAAAGGGGGAAGACAATAAAATAATCAAATACAATTTAATACGATATTTTGACAAAATGTTCGTTTAGTTAGAAAGAGATTTTAGAAAAAAGTTTCAACATTTTGGCGAGTTTCATTGAACTTTGAAAATTTTTTGTAGTAAAACTAAATTAATAGTTGGCGTTAATATGTCGCAGGGGACCAAAAAAAAAAAAAAAAAGCAGGAACTATATCTAATNNAAAAAAAAAAAAAAAAAAAAGAAAAAAAAAAACATAAATTTAATTAACTAATTTAGTTCGACTGCATTTTTTTTATAATTTCAAAGAATTGTACATTAACTTTTTTAATTAGTTTTGGCTCTTTAAAACTTTTAATATCAGGACTATATTTTTCGACATTTTTATTGTATTCATCAGAAATATTGTAAAATTTTTCAATCGTATACATATACGATTAAGTATCAAGTTTGAAATAAAATTATCCATTTAGGAAAATTTTAATTTGCCACCAATTTAAGTTGAAATGAACAGCTATAAATATGACTACGTTTACTGAAAAATATCTGTAACTATTTTTCAATTTGAAATACTATTATCTTTCAAAAGAATTTATTTATGTTTAAAATAAAAATTACATTGATAAAATGATTAACTATTTAAAGGTATAAAATATGATCAAAACTACTTATTATACTTAATATGCCTATTAAGACTAACGCCAAAAGTAAATATATGACTACGTTACAAGTTTAAAAATTGGCTATGTTTGAAAATGAATTTTGTCTTTGAGACCTAAGCTTCAGACTTTTTAAATTTGAATCAAAATTATCCATTTAAGTACTTCCAACTAATATAAGATCAATTATACTGCTGTTTTGTGTATTATCAATGACCTCCACTTAGCAACTACTTTTGCTGCAACATACAACTACGTTTCAATTTGGATTAATACTATTTATTGAGTGAATTTATTTAAATCTAAAAGAAAAATTAAGTTGATAAAACCTATAACTCAAAAGACCTGCGTTAAAAATAAGCTAAGCTACGTCATAAGCTAAAATATGTTGTTATGTTTAAAGCTGTAATATGTCTATAAGAAGATCTATTTTTCAAACTAATAATATGAAAAGAACTGGTATAATAAATCTTTATTAATTCTCGAAGTTATAAATGTTATTGTTTTCTGGAAAATATAACTACGTTTCAATTTCAAATACTATTATTTTTGAACGAATTTATTTAGGTCTATAGTAAAATTTAAGTAATTAAAAGTGACTTTATTTAGAGCGCAATGAAAGGCAATATTTTTGAAAAAATATGATTACGTAAATGCACGTGTTGCAAAATATTTATAACTACGTTATAGTAATAAATATAAGTAAATTCATACAAGTACTTTTACTATAAAAAATATATTTGAATATAAAATATGACCTTTTATCTTTTATTTTATTTATGACTGAAAGAAAACACAAGTTATTTAAATATGACTTTGTTTAGAGCATAAAATGATGGGAATCCATTTCGGTGAAATTATAACTACGTTATATCAATTAACATGAATCAGTTAAAAAACTAAAGTATGATAAAAATAATGTCTGCGTTTATAAATTAAATATTACATTTACTAAAAAATTCAACTACGTTTATTTCGAAAATACTATTATGTCTTATGTGAATTTATTTAAAATGTGAAATGTGACTGTTCTTAGATTGTAAAATATTATAAAATGATATTGATTGTAAATATTACTACGCTCTATATAAAGCAAAAATATCAAAAGTAATCATTTTAACTTTTATTTTGTTTATTAAAACATCATAGTGGTATTTTAAGTAAAACTACGTAGTACTTTAGTTTTTAGTTCAGTCTTAGAAGTTGAAATGTTATAGTCTTAAGCTAACTATAGTTATTTATAGCAGACGTTCTGTAACAAAAGGAGTTACGTTTTCAGCAAAATTATGACAAAATGAAGATCTCTGTTTCCTCTGACTACATGTGGAAATATGTTGGTTTAAATTTTTTATATTTTTTTCTACTGTTAATAAATTTTCTACTAAGTACCTTATAATTACTTTAAAGACTCTTGAAAATACAATTGAATGCATCAATGTAATACCCATAAGTGTAGCTTTAACGTATAATACTTTTTTTTTAAAGAAAATTGGTCAATAATCAAGAAGGTGTTAATAATGTGGGAAACATTTGGCACCATTGTAACCTATCATTTCTTATGTACTTATATACATAAATACATACATATGTATATATTTATGTATAAAGTGCATATTTGTAGCTGTAAAATTACCTGCTTGAAAATAAAATAAAAACGAATTTATGTTACTAAATACTTTAACGCTTTTGTGTAAGAGTATTTCTAAGAAATCGCACCAATTTGAAGCAAAACTCTCTAAACCTTAAGATAGAGTAATGAAAACCCATTGAACCTGTTAAGATAGTTAAACACACAGGAAGACATGAAGTGTTGTTTTTGTTATAGTTATTGGCATGCTGAGAGGGAGGAGAACAAGTGCAGAGTTTCAAACTTAAGGTGTAAATATGAAAGAAAAAATACCTATAAACTAATCATCCATCATTAAGGGTAGAAACGAAATAATATATTATATAACACTAAATGTATGTAAATTTAAAATGATTAATGATTGCTAAACTATTTAAAAATATATAATAAGAATAGAAAATAAATAATAAAATTAATTAGTTTTAATAAAAGAAAAATCTTTCAAGAAAATATAAGATATATTTCTCTCGTGACAATTGTTGTATATAAATAAATAAAATAAATCTAAAGACATTGAACATTATAACTGAATATTTGAATAAATTAAATGGAATTTGTTTAAAATGTAAAAAAAAAGAACAAAAGTCTTTAAATAGGAATTTCCGTAAAAAACTGACTGTTCAAACCAAAATCAATATTTACAAAAACAATTATAGACAAACAATACAACAACAACTAACTACTTCCAAAAATATGACGAAGAAGAAATCTGGATGTTCATGCATGTTATAAGTATAAATATGAAGAAGAGTATTTGTTGTTGTTGTTGTAGTTGTTGTTATTATTATTACTATTATTTATGTATGTACTTATATTTATTAAATATACAAACTTACTTACATACTTATGTATGTATGTATGTACATGTAAATACATAAACCTTTTTCTTTTTACACTTACATACGTATGTATATATGTATAGGTGTAAGTAAGTAAGTATTGATTACCTACCGCAGATCTAAAACCCTTCTTCTACTACTTTGCCAAGAAAACAATCACACGATTTTAAAACGACGAACACGACGACGCACTTATATTTACACTTACACCTATAACTACACCAAAGCCTAGTTTAAAGAGCTTATTGAGTTTTAAAATTTCTAACAGAAAACTAGGATTCAATTTTATTTATTAAGAAAAAAATGTCAGACAATTTTAAAGTCAAGGAATTCACTGAATTGGAATAGAACTATACTAGAACTGCATTAGCATTGAACTAAACACACAACTGAACTAGAGCTGAAGTGAAATTGAACCAAAAATTGAACTTGAACTGAAGTAGAACTTAACTTGAACTGAACTAGAACTGAACTAGAACTGAACTAGAACTGAACTAGAACTGAATTAGATCTGAACTAGAACTGAAGTAGATCTGAACTAGAACTGAACTAGAAATAAAACTCAAAATTTTCATAAAATTTAATATTTAAAAGTAAATTTTGATTTAAATTCATTTATTTTAGTTTGGGAAAATATTTTTAATATTTTTAGTAAATTTTCTAATTAGCAATGTTAATGGTGGCCCTAGTGTACTGTCATGTCTAGCTGAAAAAAAGCGGCAGCAGCAAACATAACATCATTTAACTATGAAATGTAGTAGTACATAAGCTGTCGTCTTTAGTTGTTATTTTTGTTGCTGCTGTTGTTGTTGTTGCTTGTTGCTGTAGTTGTTGTTGGTCATTGTGTACTACATGTAATACACTAGTAAACTTGGCTTGTTGACCATCAGCGCTCCCTCCATACACAAAACACTGGCCAGTTTTATTTTCATTATTTTTTTGTTTTTGTTGTTTTCATATTACTTACGAGTTTAAGTATCTAAACGATCGTCATTATTTATACGAGTATATTTTTCAATATATATTTTTTTTGTAGTTTTTTCCATCTACAACCATTTTTGTTATCATCAATGTTCATGTAGTTGTAAAAGCGGGGCCCCGTTTCTTAACAAAATGTGTTTTCTTGTCCACCGGTCAAAACGATAACAAAACGTTTAATATACGAGCGTTCGTTCATTCGTTGAATCGGTTGATCGATCCGTCCATCGATTGAACAAGCAAATGAACTTTTATTTTCTAGTTTTTATTTTTAATTTTTAATGACAATCATTGATTTACACTTGTAAAACACTTGAGTTTATGGAGATTTTTTTTTTTTCGAAAAATGTTTAGTTTAAGGTTTGACCATGTGCTTGTATTAGTTTCCATGTATGTGTGTGTTATTTTTTCCCACAGTCGGTCAATGGACAAACACTCATTCACTTACTGTATGTCATGCATATTGAATTGAATATTTTTTTGTTTTTAATTTAAATTTCTTGATTTTTTTTTTGTTTTCGTTTGTCTGGCGGTACGTTTTGATTTAGAGAAAATACTTCTGTATGTAGAATAGTATAAAGATGCAAGATGATGATGTTGCATGATGGGAATAAAAATTAAACTTTAAATGGAATTTAAAGCAGATGGAATTTTCAAAATATTAGGGAATAATTTTTATATAAAATATTGGCAAATTTTGGTTTTATAACGATTATTTGACTTGCTGTAATGCATGTATTATTTTTTTAAACAAAGTCTACAATTTTGCACTTTCAATGACATTTTTCCATTAATCAAATTTAGCCCGAAGTTTAACTGACTTTAACACTGACACTCTACCGGAAGTAAGTTTGTAGACACCATTGTTGCTAATTGAAAACAAAAATTTCCTAAAACCCAAATTCAAATATCCACATCAAATAAATATTATAAAAAAAAGTTAAGTTTAAAATTAAATTGAATAGTTTAACTTGAAATTCAATGGAATTTTTTTAATGAAATTTTTTTTTTTTTTTTAAATATGCATGATTTATTTATTTATTTAATAATATATGTATGTATGTTTGTGTGTGTGTGTGTGTGTGTGTGTGTATGGGTATTATTATTTTTTTATTACAAAGTTTTTGTCAATAATGCCTGAACATTTATTAAGCGCCGATAAACTCTCTCAGCACTTGAAAACAAATACACATGAATTGATGTCGATGTCGGTGTTGTGATGTGATGTGATGATGATGTTTGTTTACCGTGAATATCTCATCTCATCATAACCATTCAATATATATAAAATAATAAAAAAGCCATTGAATTTAATATAATTCCAGGCCATAATATCCATGAATGCACAGCCAGCCAACCAACCAGCCCAGCATCATAAACGGCAGCATCTTGATATTGATTTATTTGAAGTGCTTGATGTTGAAGCAAAACGTACGTTACGTATTATATGTACTTTTTTCTGTTGTTTTTGTTGTTGTTGCTGTTGATGTTCATTGTTGTTCTTATAGTTGTTGATGCCTTTTCAGCTTCTTGTAGACATTCCAAATTTAAAAATATATTTTTTTCTTCTCTTCAAATAATTAGAAATTTCAATAACAATAACAACAACAGAGAATAGCAACAACAACAATAGGTGAGCGCGCTATTGTTCAAGGGCTTATGGTGTTTTGTTTAAGAAGATGATTACGAGTTTAATAAAATAAATGAAATATTTAAACTGTATTTGTACATAATTCTTGAGGATTTTTTATTTATTATTATTTATTTATTTATTTTTGTTATTCGAAAAGGTGGGGAGTTCAATAAGGTACTTAAGAAAATTGAGTTAGAATAAGATAAGGATTAAATTAGCTTCCATGATTATCGATTCTTGTTTGTGAAGAAATTCGAAACTGAACTAAAACTTAGGTATAACTGAACTAAAACTGAACCAAAACTGTATTAGGATTGTACTAGAATTGAACTAGAAATGAACTAAAACTGAATTAGAACCGAACTAGAACTGAATAAAAATTGAACTAGAACTGAACTAAAACTTAACCAGAACTGAAATAGGGTTGGGCTAGAACTGATCTCTAGAACTGTAATAAATATTGAACTAGAACTAAACTAGAACTGAACTAGAAATGAACTAGAATTAAATTAGAACTGAATTATAAATAACCTGGAACTGAAATGCAATTAATCTAGAAATGAACTAGAACTGAACTGAAGTAGAACTGGCATTAAACTAGAATTAGAACTGCACTTAAAATGAACTACAATTGAATTAGAACTGTATTAGAACTAAACGAGTAATGAACCATAACAAAACTGGATCTGAACTCGAACTAGAATTGAACTACAACAGAAATAGAACTAAACGATAACTGAACTATAACAAAAAATGATACTTAGACTGAGCTATTGTCTAAATTTGAATCTATATTATGGTTTAAACTGTAGTCCAAACTATAGTCTTAGCTATAGTATAAATTCAGTTTTTTATGAAATATTAACATTTTTAAAGAAAATTGTATATTTAAAGAAAAAGAAAATTAAATTTTCTTTACTAAAGTACATAATTCAAAAAAAAAAAAAACTTAAAAATTAAAATTTTTCCATCTTATGTTTTATTAAGTTAATGAAATTTATATAAAACTATTTTGGAAAATATATTCCCACAATTAAAACCTCTAAAGAAAATTTAATTCTTTTGGTAAATCCAAATCAAATATGAAGTATTTTTGCATATTACAATCTGGCATCACTTGAATATACCACATTCATATATACATATGTATGTATCTTTTAATTAAGTCAGAGAAATTATTTTATCTATAAAATGATCTTACGATAAGACTGATTTAATTAATTAATTAAGCTCCCTCTTGCATTTTAATTTTATTAAAAAAGTTCATTAATGATTTCACTAAGGAAAATAATAAAAATAAAAGCCCTTATATTTCTGTTTGATTTGAAAAAATAAACTAAGAAAAAAAATATATTATTTTATAAATAAAAGCCCCTATATTATTTAATTTAATATGTGAAACTTTCTATTTAGAAAACAGGAAGGCCACAAATGACCTTCATTGTAATTAAGGATCATTTTAGTACAAGTATTAGTTTTTTTTTTTTTTTAACAGGGCAATGCTGATGGTGATGTTTGTGTGTGTGTGTGTGTGTTTTTTTTTTGGCAGCAGCTGCATTAGAAGACATCTGCAATTCATTTGAAATTTGTGCTGACCTCATCCTTTTTAGTTAAATTACTATTATAACAGAATTTTAGTTTGTACAATTAAAAATGTTTACTACTACGACGCCTATTGTTTTGGTTATATTTAGCACGAGCTAAAAAAAGCACACTCACTCAAACTCTCTAAAATTAAAAAACACAATCGCACACACATAAACATATAATACTAACACAGTTATAGGCAGACAGACAAACATTGGGTCAGACTATATTATTTTCTTTTGAATTAAAAAAACAACAACAGAAACATAACGGTTTGCCAAAAACCTTTTAAATAAATATATTTGTAATTCTAAAACATACACTTGCAAACGCACACACACACACACACACATACAGATACACACTTATATTCATGTGGATTTTATTTGATTCTAGTGGATAAATTCAAAGTATTTAAAAACTAAAACGTGTTTTAAAAACATCAAACACAAAACTATTATCATACTGTTGAACTGATGGACTGACTGATGCATCACTATTTAGGTACGTGCAATTTGCAATTGTATTGTTTGTATGTGTGAGTACATGTGTCTAGTATAAGTGAGGGTACAATTTATTCTTAAGAATTTTATTTCATATCATGCAGCCTCTTGAGACTACAGGTGCAAAAATTATCGACTAATGGTTTTAAAACAAAAACACACACTCACACATACAAACAGCAAGAACAACAACAACAACAATAAAAATAAAATAGATTGCAATGTAAGAAAAGAAAATAAAGAAAGAAAGCTATAAACATGAATAACAAAGCAAAAAAAAAAAAAAAAAAAAAAAAATATATATATATACATTGGACAGACAGGAAGGACTAAAGGACACATACATATATAAATATATGGACAAACGGACAAGGAAGTATTTGTATGTGAGTGTGTATGTATATGTATTTAAAGAAAGCCTGCATTAGCAGCGGCACTTGAGCTGTTAAGGTGAGATTTTAATAGTCCAAGTACTTAAAACACGTAAAATCCCATAATTAAATTGTTTGCAGTTTCAAGCATTTACGAGCTCTAAATCCTGTATTGGTGTGAAAAGTCCTTTTGTCAATTTTAACGCCTACAATGACCACACAACAACGGTAGAAACAGATTTTTGTTTTTTCAAGGAGATTAAGCATAAAGGAATAAAAATAAATAAAATGCCATAAATCTATTTAATCCCCTTAATTTTGCCTAAGTAGCAAATTTACATCCAGGTTGTACAATAAAAACTGTTGGCAATAATACTCGTAATACTTGACAGATTCTTTTTTTCATTTGCTGTTGTTGTTGTTTTTTTGTTTTATTTCAAGGATTTGTGTTTTTTAATGCAAATTTGTTTATGTTAATGGTGAATTTTTGTTTGGTGCACATGTGGCTTTAGGATTTGTATGTTAAAATTTTATTTAAATATAGAGATCCTTAGAGCTTTAGGATTTTGTGGGGGATTAGAATATTAAACAAAAAGTTCAATTTGCAAAAGAAAAATATACAGAAATACTTTAAAGGTGTTTTTATCAATAATGAAAAATTTCCTGATTAATAAAGATATATATTATACCATATTAAAAGCCCGTTTTTTATAGTATAGCAGTTTTTTGGCTAAGATTTACAAAAAAAAAAAAAAAAAAAAAAAAAACTTTTCTAGTCAGGAATAAAACTTTTTAGTCAGGTATTATAAAATATATTTTTTTGATGTTTGTAGCAATATAACAGTTTTACTGAAAAAACTAAAAATTATTATTTGTTCTAAATTATAACAATTTGTTTGGGATCTGTGGCAATAGTATGACAGATTTATAGTTGAATGAAGATAAGAAATAAATTTTTGCTACAGCTTTGATAAAATTAATAAAATTAAAAAAATAAAATGATTTTTTTTTTATCATAGTATAACAGTTTATGTATGGTTTATTTTATAATTATAGCAATTTTTTCTGAAACTGTAATAAAAATTATAGTTTTGCTAATAAGAACATAAAGTATGAAATTATCTAAAGCAAAACAAAAACATTAAATAAAATAACGTATTGCAGTCTAACAGTTCTTAAATAAACTGTTATAAAATTATGACACTTAATTTTGATTTTATATAAAAAACTATATTTTTTTCAATAAACTTGTAGTGGAAATTATTGAATAAAATAGCCCATAATAGATCTTGTGTAAACTGTTATAAAATTGTAACAGTTTGTTATGAAACTGTAACAAAAATTAAAAATAAATTTAAATTTTTCATAAAAATATAACAGTTCCTGTTTAAACTGTTATATAAATATAACAGTTAATTTCAAAGTTATATGAAAAATAAGAATTTTTAAAATTAATTTGAGGTAAAAACTACTGAATTAAGTTACCTATTGCTGTGTAATAGTTTTTGTGTAAACTGTTATAAAATTATAACAGTTTACTAAGAAACTGTAATTAAAATTATAACTTTTTAAATTATTAATTAAATTAAACTATTCCAAAAAATATAATACTTCTCATGTAAACTGTTATATAATTATAACAGTTAATTTTTAAAGTTAAAAAAGAAATTACAATTTTTAATAAATTTGTAGTGGAGACTATTTAGTAAAATTACTCATTGCAGTATAACATAACTAGAGCAAATTTTTATATAATTATAACAGTTTATTTTGTATCCATAATAAAAATTTTAACTTTTCAAGTTATTTAATGAAATAAACAATCAAGTCAAATTATTCCAAAAATATCTTACTTCTTATGTAAACTATTAAAAAAAACTATTACAGTTTTTTTTTGAAATTTTGCTGAAAGCTTTTATTTTTATTAAATTAAATTAAATTAAAGTGTTATAAAATTATAACAAATTATTTAGAATCTTTTTTAAGTCAGTTTGAAATATGAAAGCTTAAATAAAATTATATGTTATCGCTTAAAAATTATTTGCTGGATTATAACAGTTTATTTTAAAAATATTTTAGAAATTAAAACTTTTTTTAAATCTAATAATAAAGTTATAATTTAAATGAACAAATTTACTTGAGTATAACAGTCTTTGTAAAAACTCCAAATTATGAAAAGTTTCATTCTAAAATAATTATTTAGATTTTTTTCTAATTTAAAATTACTATTCTAGTTTAAAATTATAACAATTAATTTGTTATATAAAAATTTCTTTTTTATAATTATTTAGACATGATTTTCCCTTTGTCATTTGCTCACGTTTTCTAAACTTTTTATTTAAAATCGTATTTTTATTAAACATGAATGAAAACAGTTTTTCTTTTCTGTCACAATTGTTTTCTAAGAATTTTATGTAAAATTTCCAAGGAATTCATTAACATTTCGTTAAATGAATGAAATTCATTATTAAGTAAACGAAACGGAACCCTTTTCGTCTTTGGACAAATAAGGAATATTTTCGTGTGTTAATTAATTTATTAAATAAATTCTTGTACTCGGTTTTTTTTTTTACAATTAACTAACAATTGTTTAAAAAATATCAAATTTCTTTTACATATTTGAGAGTCACACATTTTACTCATGTATATCATGTATGTATGTATGTGTGTGTGTGTGTGTATGTTGAGATAATAAGCAAATATTCAAGGTATTTTTGTATTTAATTTATTTGTTGTTGTTGAATTGTTATTAAATGTTTGTAATTCTCAGGCTTATTAACATTAAGTTCTTTTTTGTTTATAATTTTTATTTGTTGTTGTTGTTTTTTTTTTACTTATATATTTTTTTTTGATTAATTGTTTTGTTTGTTTATCTTAAATCATTTGGAAAAAGAAAAACTTACGTGTTTGTGAGATATCGGTCACTGAGACTGTTCCTTCTGCAGCTAAGTTTATGGCTTTGTTGTGTGCACACTGTGACATTATTACATAATCTTCTACTGTACATAATGCACCAGAAATCACCACCTGTTGAAAATAAAAAAAAGATATTAATTAAAAATATGTTTATTTCTTTTACCGTTTGATGACATTTTTTATATATAAATATAAATTTATTATTATTTTTAGTTAAGGAATAGTCGCACTAATAATGTTCATTATTAAGATAAATAATTCCCTACAACTGGTATTTTAATGACAGTAATGACTTAGTAATACCACAAATTGTATGCTTATTTTGTGGCCCACTGTTAAATGTGCAACTTTGTGTTACATTATTTTTCCTATTAACAATATTAACAACGGTATTTCTTTTTTAAATAATGACACACAGCATCTTAGTCAAACAACGAACCAGCCAACGAACATGTTTTTCATAAAAATTTGTATCTGTTATCTCTTACTCTCCATCAATGTTAATTATGAAAAACATGTTGTCATCAATTTGTTTTCTATCACAATAAATAAAATTAAATAATATTGACTTAATTGTTTGTTTATTTATGTAAGTTTTTTCGCTTTTCAATCTGTTATAACAACATTTTCAAAGAATCAAAAGAATAATGCACTTTGTTTAAAGGTTTTTAAGTGCGATGGACCAAACCTCTAAAATATAGGAATTTTGCAAAGTTCCGCCTCAACTTTATATATATATCTTTTTAAAGATATTTGTTTTAAAATATTTTAGATAAACATTTTTTTTTTTTGGTAGAATAATGTTTTCTTAGGAAAATTATTTCTAAATTCCAGAGAAAAAATTCCAATAAAAATAATAGAAAAAATAAACATAAATAAGATATTTTTAAATGGAATTATTTTTAAAAGAATGTGGGTGGGTCGTCCCCAAAATTTGTTTAGCTAGAAAAAATAATATTGTAAACAAATCTACAATAAATTACAAAATTTAGCAACTGTTTTAAATTATAAAAAAATTTTAATTAGTTATCAAATATAACAATATAAAAGTTTTTAAAAAACAGAGGGCGCTGTGTTATATCAGCAAATAATAAAATAAATAAATAAATAAATAAATAAATAAATAAATAAATAAATTAAATAAATTTAAAAAAATTCCCAAAAGAACTTTGACCCTGCAATGAAAATGTTTAAAACAAATTTAATTTTTTTCTTTTATTTTTTTAAATTAATCAATTTCTTTTTTATTTTAATTATCCTTTTTAGCTAACAATGTTGTTCTAATTTTACTTTACACTGTATTTTTTTTAAGCTTGAGTGTACCCACATATGTGTGTGTGTGTGCATGTGAGTGCGTGTATTTGTGCATGAATAAATAAAGTGTTTAGTAAACACATTGCAATTGCAATTTTGTGCCAAAACAAGGACATTTATCAAGTGATTTATATTCAGATAAATACCAACAGAAAATGTAAACAAATAGTTTAATACCAACATGTGGCACCACATACCATAGAAGAAAAGTGGTTGGTTGTTTAGTTGTTTGGTTGCTAGTGGTGGCATGTTATTTAAATTTAAATTAACATAAATACAAATGTTTGTAAAAATATTTCTAGGTTTATATGCATGTAGAGGAGTGTTTGTATGTTTGTTTCTAAAGTATTGTGCCAATTATTGAAATCTTAATTTATTTAAAATTACTTTTATATAAAAATAGGAATAGACAACAAGAAAAAGGCCTTTAAAATCTAGAGTAAGAAAAATTCTATAAAAATAAATATTTTGGATTTCATTGCTTTGAAAGTGCTTCTGCAAGTCCTGTTATAGGCTCAATAAATTAATAATTATTATGGATATAAAGTGTAAAAAGTATAAAAAGCTTTATGACAAGGCCTTTTTAAAGGCTTATATTTTTAAAACTTTTTCTTCCCACCTCTCTGTTAAGTGTTTTTGAAAATGTAGTGTAAGTATTATTTCTACGTATTGTAAAAAATAAAAAAGTTTAAATGTACTTATTCATGTCTGTTTATATGTTTGATAGTATTTATGTATGTAGTACATATAAGTACTTACATGTATGTAATTATTTTCTTATCTAAACGATTTACACTATCGTTTTCATTTACGTTTATTTTTGTTTTTTTCTTTCTTTCTATGAAACATTTTTCAGTTCCCATTACAATGCGCCACTACCAAAAAAAAAATAGTAATAATAAAAAAAAAAAATCGAAATATTTAATTATTTATGACTGTTTCCTAACCGTAATAACCTCGTTTTCTTTTTCATTTTTTTTAGATTTAAACAAACTTACAACTTTGTAACAAGAATGAACAAATAATAAATAATAATAAGAAAAAAAAAAAAAAAACTAAACGCATTATTTGGTAATTATCGACAAATTTCGATGTAATAAATAATCAAGTCAATAGAGTATTTTGGGAGAAAGAGAGTGAGTAACACACACACACACACACACATACATTTAAAAGAAAAGTTCGTTAATGATTTGGTAAATAAAAAAGTGGAAGGGGAAGGAGACATTAAATGAAAAATCGAAAAAATAAGAATTTGAACTAAATCTCAAATAGTTAAGAAAATTATTGTAATAATTTTAAATATTTAACTCATAGTTAAAGAGAGAGTTCGAAAAAATATTTATTAGATATTATTGTTAACCTTTATGAAGGTATTTAGAATTTTAAATTCGCTTTTAAATTTTTGAAAACATTTTTATTGTAGATAAAGTATTTTTATGATCTTTTAATGTCAAAAGAACTGAACAATAATCATAAAATACTACAATACATTACTTCTACAGCACTAAGTACTTCGTTGTAATGACAACACCATGTTAAAACCATGACTTATCCATTTGTTTTTTTTTTGTCTTTACATAACTTATACGTGTAAACCCTTTTGGTAGGAAAATACCTTGTTTTAAGACATAATTGTCATTTTCAAATAGTTTTATATTTAGTTTTTAACCCACACTCTTGCTAATTGTCCAGTTAAGAATAATAATTCCTTTTTATAAACCCTGCAGTTCTGATGAGATTTAAGAGTAGCTAAAAATTAAACTAGAAGGACTTATGATTCCTAAAAAGCATTTACGATAAAAACAAGTTTTATATTTGACAGCAGATCAAGAATTAGAGTAAATTAATTTAAAATAAATTTAATTTAATATTAACAACCATGACTGAAGTCAATTTGAATTGAAACAAAAACCTTGAAGTTTATTTTGTTAATTTTAATAGATTTTGAATTGAAATTGAAAGTGAAGGAAACTTGATTTGAAATTAAGAACTATGATTATAGTCAGTTCAATCAATAAAAAATTAGTTTGAAATAAATATCTTTGATTAAACTTAACTCCTTTTGAAATAAAGTGTTATTCATGGCGGACTAAAACAGGTGGCGGAAGTTCTAAAATAACAATAATATCGAGCCCTGACCGTAATAATATCGTAAGCTACAACATTTTCGAAATTCGTAATTGATGAAAATCTTTAATTTAAAACCTTTTATGCCATTTGTCAAAATTTCATTGACCAATCAAGTATTATTTCAGATTTATAGCGGAAGTAATTTTGTCTTATGGCTCATGTTTCATACATTAACAATGTGTAGACAATCACAATAATGTCTCTCCTGTAAAGTTTTGGTTTCTGCACTTACGATATTTTTGCGGAAAGTGTTATTTGTTGGGACATTTCAGAGAATAAGCAAACATTGTGCTTATATGGATTTTGTAGGTGGTGTAGGTGTTAAAAACTAGTAATCAGCTGATTAAGTGAAGTCACCTGTTTAAATTCACCTTGATCTTAATGTGATATTTTATATTTAAGACCTATATTTTATATATAAAAGTTTGTTTGTTGTGTATGTAAAGACTTGGGATTAAAGGTGATTTTGGTCTAAATAAAGATCTATAATCATGATTCGAACTGAAGAAATCTTTGAGATGGAATCATTTTGGTATGAAATATAAACTATGAATTGTGAATAGTTTCTGTTAAATAAAGACTGAGTATTGAACTAAATATAGTTCGAAGTTAGTCTTAATATAACAGATAATAAAATATTACATTTAATTTTATATATATTTTTTATAATTGAATTTATTTTTGCTCGAAGATGGAAGTTAATTTGAATTTAAATAATGTTCTAGAATGGAAATTAATTTAATTTAAAATTAAAAACAAAATCTTAAGGTTCCATTTATTTTAAATAAATACTTTGAAACTGAATAATCAAAAATCAAATTCAAAACGTAAACTTTATAAAAATTTTGAGTTAATTTTAACTTTAATAAAATTCTAGTATTAAAATCAATTGGGGTTTGAAATAAAAATTTTAGATTTGAAATATTAAAATAAGTTTAAATTTTAAATTGAAAACTATAATGAAAGTTAATTCGTCTTAAGATTTATGATGAAGTTTATTTAGTTTAAAATTTTACTTCAAATAGACTTTTAAATTTGAAGTTAAAATTGTTTAAATTTTGACTTATGTTGAAACTTTATTTTAATTAAAATTAATAACTATAATAGGATAGAATTAAATTTTATTGCAAATAGAAACTAATTTGATTTGAAGTTTAAATAAAATATATTTTATCTTACATAACTGTTGATAAAAATAACATTTAATATCAAAAGTGAATTTGGACCGTATGTGTTAAAATTTAATACAGAATATTCATATTATTAACGAAAATTGTTAACACTTGGTATCAAGTTGACACCACTTTAGTGTTAAATTGTTATATTACATTGGTTTAATAATTAATTTTTTTTTTAACGAATGGTATTAAAAATTTAATACCATAAATACCACAACTATAGTGGAATTAGAATGTGGAATTATTCCCCTTAGTGTAGGAGAATCTCAAATGACCTTCAGTACATGAAACAACCGTTAAAAAGCATTAAACTAACTTCACACTAGATTAATAAGAAATAATAAAACAATTAAAAGTGTTTTCAAGACCTAATAAAGTCCCAAAGTATCTTATCAATCTAAAATATGTATAGAAATTGGAGTCATTCAAAATGAAGTTTATTATTCGTCTATAAAACTGTAAGGTAATTAATTTTAAGAAATTGTTGTTGTATATATTTTTATGATATTAATATTTATTTTATTTTATTTACTTTTTTTTTTTGTTGCTAATTTACTTACAAATAAAAATAACAGCCTTAACTGATTCGTCATTCATTCGGTTAAAATTTAACATAATTTTTCTATTTCAGCCATTCATTTACTGCTTTGCAGTTTTACTTTTTTTGTTTTAATAATATTAGATTTAAGTTGTTTTTGTTATTGTTAATAGTTTTTCTTTTGTTGTTGTTGTTGTTGTTATTATTGTTGTATTATTTTTTATTGTAGTTATATTACGATTAACATAAACTGTTTATTTAGTTGGTTGGTTGGTTGGTTGGTTGATTGGTTGGTTGGGTTAGTTTCACACCCCTTTTAAAAACACTAATAAATTTTTGTCATGTCATGAGAAAATATCAACTAAAGTAGATCGAAATAAAAACACTTATTTATGACAATGACACCAACAAATTACAATAAATAGTTAAATAATAAAATAATAAAAATAAATATTACAATCGATGAAAACAAAAACCAACAAACAAACAAACAAACTAAAAACGGTATCACATAAATAGAAATGAAAAGGTGGTAAAACAACAAAACAGCCACATAAATATATATATAATATTTTTATTAAAACACGATATTTTTCTTAAACGGAATTTAATATTTTTATTTTTTTTATTTCAAAATTTATTGGTATATTTTCATAATCATAATAATCATCATCAGTTTTATCAAATAAAAATAATTTTAATCATCACCATTATCAAAACACATCAAATCAATATGAAATCAATACAATTCATTTTTATATCAAATCAAATCTCTGTGATGAGGTATCGTATCACATCATCATAACTTTATCATTTTGTTTTTTTTCTTGTTTCATTAAAGATTTTTCTTTATTTTGTTTTTTTTTTTATTATTATTTATGAGATTTTCTTTATATTTATTCATAATTTTATTTTACGACTTTAGATTTGAATATTTCTTTTTTTTTTCTTAAATTTTTATTTATATGAAATTTTATTGATTTTGTTTCTTTTATATTTATTTGATTTTATTTTATTTTGATTCACCCATTATGATCAATAACAATACATTTGTAGCATGAAAGGCGGCCGTGTTGGTGATTAAAGCACTATGGGCCATTATTATTATATTATTTTAAATTATTAAAATTTGTAAAATCCACTAAAAATAGTATTAACGGTTTTATTAGTTGGTTAAGAATTTAAATTTTATTTGTAGTGATTTGTTTAAGCAAAAACGGTCTAAACGTTTTGGTAGAACTGTCACGACTAAACACAAACATTAAACAACTTTCAATCTGGCTGCATTTGAGTAAACAGCAGCAGCATGAGCAGCCAAAAACTCTAGCAAATGGAAATGACAATAAAATACGAAAAAAAAAACTGTAATCGACATTTATTTTCACTCTATAATCATCAATATTTTTTTTCTGCTATTGTAGTTGTAGTTGCTGCTACTGCTGCTTTTTCTTTTGCTCATTGAGCATTTTGTTTTATTTCTTTCATTTCCATATCATCATGGATTTTCGTATTTAATATGACAAAAGTTGGTGCTTGCGCAGGCATTAGTTTTAACAAAAATATAAACAGCAAACAAACTATGTACTCATACCTTCTTCATCATCACCATCACCATCAGCATTTAAACTTCATGTAATTCACTCTCTTAGTACAGCTACATATTTCTCTCTCTCTCTCTTTTGTTGTTTTTGTCTATTTAGCTCTCTGTGACATAAAACAAATGATTGTTGACTCTCTTAAGTCTGCTTGCAACAAATTTCCATAATAAAATCATCAACAACAACAACAATAATAAAAACAGGAAAAAAGTTTGCTTATGTCAATATTAAAAACAACAATAACAATAACAACAAATATGTTGTATGTAAATATTTTGAGTTTGTGTATATGTGTAAATGCATAACGGTGAAGGTATTTAAGGGTAAATTATTTATAGTACTTTTCATACCTTTTATTCCAAAGGAGACAAGAAATCTAAAAGAAAGTGTTTTATAAATTCAGAATGGAACTTTGTAAAACTATTGATATTAAAATTGTACCTAAGATTGAAGCCAAAAGTGATCTAAAATTATTTCAAGATAAAAGTTAGTAAACAAGGATCCATGACTAAAATGGGAGTACATTAAATCTATAACTGGAGTAAATAGGTACTACATATACCCCTATCTAATGGCTATATATTAGTTATTCTAATTTTAGCTCGAATTATAAAATACTACAACATGGTACTACAATAAAAGTCATTTTTAGATCGTATAAAGTACTGAGATCAAGAATAAAAATGAATCCGTAGAAGATCTTCTATTGAGAACTCACTAGAATTAATTAATGTCCCTCGATTGAAAATCTAAATTGAAATATATTTAAGACAAACATTTTTCATTCAAGATTTTAAATACAATTTGACTTTAAAATCAAATCAATTTGAAATAACCATTATGATTGAAACTTATTTGGTTTGGGTGTTAATATATACATAGGTCTAAGTTCGAAGCTTATAAGGATTTATAATTGAAGTTAATTTGGTTTAAAATAAATCATTTTAAAGTTTTATTTAATCAAATTAAGTGAAATATAAGGAATATAATAAATCTATATTTATTTAGGTTTCAAAGAAATCCAAATGGATAAGACACCACGAATGTTGATGAAGTGTGTAACGGTACAGAAAATCTGCTGGTGTCTAATTATATTGCACAAACTCTGCTTTGGTATCGCCAAATAGAGACAATAAGGCAATTTACGATTCCAAATTTGTTTAAGGGAATTAATGAAGGTCTCTGGTTTAGGACTCTATAATAAAATATATTTGGATACAATTTGATTTTAAAATCCAATCCGTTTGAAATTAAAGATTGTGGCTCAAACTTATTTGGTTCAAAGCAGACCTGGATATATATCTACTATTGAAGCCAAGAAAAGAAGCTTGAATAATATAATAAGGAATTGAATACTTTGATTTAGGTGAGTTAGGTATGAAGTAAATATCTAGGGTTGAATATAATTGTTGTAAAATATGTTTTTGTTTTTCAAAAATTTGTATGGATTTTCTTTCAAAGTGTGGTGAAAAGATTTTGGAAATAAGAGGTAATTTTCAGCTCATTATGTATATTTTAGAAAAAAAACGGTAATAATAAAATCCATCATTGTAGTTATTAATATTATCATTTTGATGATTAATTCATTCAATCATCTAATTGATTGATTTAATTAATTGATCAATTGGAAATATTGTTTTATTTTTCAGTTTTTACAATTTTTAGTAATTGATATAATAATTTCGGTAAGAGGTACAAATTTGAGCAAGTTTTTGATTGAATGAATTATTTTTATATATTTTTGTTAATCGGTGACTTTCTTCTGTGAAGAATAGAAAATAATTTATTTTGTTTTATATTAATTCTCAAGAATGGGTAACGGATTCAGACTAAATTTCTGAGCGAAAAACTATTAACAACACACTCTAAATAATTTATAACATAATGATTAGTCTAAGACGCCTTATAGGTAAAAAAGTAAATTAAAAAAGGAGAACTTTTAAGAAAATTTTAATTTAAATTTATTTTAAAAGATCACAAATATAATTTTAAATTATAATATTTTTTTTTTTTTAATATCCATAGAAAAGTACAATAGTACTATTTGTTTTCTTGTTGGAATAAAAAAACAAATTGAAAAACCAAAAATCACGATTACAAAGATTTTATTCAGTAAACACTTATCTCAAACGTAAATTTGAGTCAAACTATTTTCAAACTTTAGCGCATCATACTTGCGCTAAGGTTCGATTATACTTGGTATAATCTAACCAAATAAATATTGGATTGAATCAAACAGCATGCAACAATTTGAATAAATTTTTATACAAAACTAAGTAAATAAAAATAAAATATACAAATAATAATGTTTAGCTGCTTTAACTGTTATGTTGGTTTTGAAGTTAAAAACCAGTCAAACTTAAAACATATTTGGTCGGTTTGAAGCAACCATGTTTTGTATGTTGGCGCAGTTGCAATGAAAAATTTCTAATTTGAATGCAAAACATTATTAACATGAATTAATTAATCAAATAGCAAAATAAGAGTAAATAATAATGATAATTTTAAACTCTAAATTATTTCCATTCAGTTTCAACATTATATCTCTACATACATCTACCAAACATGTTGGTTTATTAAAAGTATGATGGTGTTGATATTTTACACACACACACACACATATGTATATTAAAGTGATAAAAACTTTGCGTTTAATGAACTTTAATTTCAAATGTAATTTAATAACGGTTGGTTGCTATTGTTTTAAATTAACTAAAGGAACAACAAATCCAATTTGTTTAATTAAACAAAAAGTTTGTTTACCTTAAATGAAGGTTAAACACTATTTTAATTAACAATTATTTTCTATTATTTATTTTATTTATTGTTGCTTTTGTATGGCAGACAAAGTCTTTGAACTTTTAACAATAAATTCAGTCAGTATTCAGGCACTCCATCATCATCTTCATTATACTTTTTATTCTATTAGAGATTTATTGGCGTCGTCTTTTATAAAAGAAAAAAAAAGTTTATTTTTTTTTTGTTTTGTTTTAAGGAAGATAAGATTGTTGTTTGCTGAAGTTTTAAGACTTTTGTATTGTTTCTTCTTCTTTTTCTGTTTTTTTTTTGTTTGGTTTATTTGGCAAAATATCAAAAAAACATATTTTTGCTAAGATAATATTTAATTTAAAACAATTTATAAGAAATATGTATAAAGACATTACCAGACATCTACAGACTTTTTACAAGTATTTCCTTAATATAGTCGATTTATTTTATTTTATCGCTTTTTTTTGGGGAGTTACTAAAACGGAAATATAAACAAATTTATATAAATTTCCGGTAATAAATGACTTGTTTAAGATAATAAAGATTTAAAAATTATGTCTGAGAGAGATTTAAATTTGTATCTTAATTATTGGTGAAAAAAAATTTAAAGAACTTTTAATGTTATAAATTGGCAAAAACTTTTGATAAAATATCAATGATTTGATGTTAATTTTGATTGATATAAAATACTTCTATTAAAACAAAATATGGTTTAAATTAAATTTAATATTAACTCCGATTTTGTTTCAAATAATTCTCATGTTTACCTAAAATTTGATTTTATTTAAAGATTTATGACTGAAGTTATTTTGTATCTTAGGTTCGAAGTAAATTTAAGTTTTGATAACGATCTAGCAATTTATTTGGTGGCGATTAACCCGCTGATAGACAGCTAGATTTATTGGTGTATAGTCACCTGCCACTCTTCATCGGTCACCATTGAGCGTATTAACAATTGTCACTTTACTGACTCTAAGGTAAGCGGAAAGAAGACGAAAAGAAGAATCAAACATTTTTAACTGATTCCTTGTGACCAGTAAGTTGTGTAGCTGTTAAAGTGGCTGTGTATGTAAAAGAGGGTCACCTTTTGGTCATTGAAGTGCCTATTTGTCCTTTTATTGGTCCTTAGGTAGTCGTTTCGATGATTGTGTGTGTCAATAAGTGTCACAATAAAGTCGTTGAGGTGGCAATAGACTTCCTCTTAGGACAAGCCTATGTTAAAGCGACTAGTCACGTGGCTAATGAAGTGACTATTGGTACCTTAACGTAGTAGGTTAGGTAACTTGTACGCAACCTAAACCATTGACTGCAGGGGACTCGTGATCAAACTTAGTTCTTTTGAAAACAAAGGCTATTTTCCTTTTAATATGTCTTACCATTAAAGTTAGTTTGTTGTGAAATATTAAACTCCAAATGTAAATTTTTAAGAATAAAAAATATTTATGACTTTTTTAAATTAAACTTTTTTGGTTACAAACTGTTTTATTTTGCTTAGAAATAAGGAGTCATGATAGTAGAATATTTGCTTTAAAATAAAGACTAGAAAATTATTAAAATTTGCATTAAATGAAAGTATAACTTTAGTTTTAAATATTGAAAATGAATTGAAATCATTTAGTTCTGAAAAAAAAATTCTTAAATTAGAAGTAAATTAAATTTGATATATAAATTAAAAAAAAAAAATATATATATACGTGGATTTGAAACCAAATAATTTTTTGAAATAAGAACCATTATGTTCAAAAAATACCTCCGAATTGTTACCTTTCAGGTCCAAAGGAATACCTTAGAAGCCAATTTAGTTGGAAATAAATAATTATAAAAAATTACTTTGGCATGGACTCAGGTGCTATGGTTGAAGTTATTTTGTTTAAAAGTAAGAAATCCTGTTTGATGTTTATTTGATTTAAAATAAAGATTAATAATTAAAATTAATTAACATGGAAATAATTACTATAAATTAAAATTTTTATTATTTATATTTAGGACCAAAAAAAAAAGAAAAAAATGTCTTAAGATTGACACCAATTTGTTTTAAAATAAACCCTTTTGTTATTTGAAACCAATTCTGAAGTTTTTTTAGTGTGAAATAAGTATTCGTGATGGAAGCTTATTTGAGATAAAATATAAACCAAAAATTTTATAATATTTGGATTTGGATACAATATTTGGGTCCTTGAATAAAGATAATTATAAGCTTAAATAAAGATCTGCGATTTGAAAATAGTTAGGTTTGAAAAATAGTTAAGATAGAAACCATTTTTGGTTGGAACAAGATCCTCTAATAAAGTTAATTTTAATTTCTTTAATAATAATTTTTTAATATAAAATATTTAGGTTGGAAGCATAGCTAAGATTGAAACCAATTCGTTATTTCGGCTTAAAATAAAGTCTTACAATGAAACCGATTTGAGTACAAAGAAAAAATGATTACCTTATATTTTTCAATTAATTTTACATCAATATTCAATTAGGTTTTTTTTTGTCATTTAAATTCTTAATTCATTCAATTATCCATTTCATTGATTTAATAAAATTTTTAATTCGAACTAATTTTCAATTTTAAAGTTTTTTAAGTTAATAGTAATTATTATTTTTTTTTGGTGGAAATTAAAATAAATTTTAAATATTTTAAATGGCTTCATTTTGGTGTTTAGTTGGTGACTTTTAATTTTTAAATTTTGTTTAGTTTATAAAATATACCTACTTATTACTAAAGATAATTAGCGTTTAAATTAAAACCTTTAGACTTTATTTTAATTAAATATTGTTATAGAAAACAAATTTTATTTCCTTATAATTTTATCTCTAACCATTTTATTGATTAATTATTTCAATAAATATTTGCATTATTAAATAATTTTCTATGAATAGCTAATGAGTTCATTTTACTTTTATTAAAATGAATACATTCATAGGAATTTAATTTTAATACTTTATACCAATTATTTGAATTTTTCTATTTATAAAATATTTAATTTAATTGTTGTTAAGCCTTTTTGGCGCAAACAAATTTAATAAAAAAATTATTAGAAAAAGTTTAGGCAAACATGTTAATTATTAAGAAAACTTAAGGTATTTAAATAGAATTTGGATTTTTTTATTTAAAGCAGAGATTCCCAAATTTTACAATTCAAAAGGATTTATTATTAAATGAAAAAAGTCTCCTGCTTAAAATAATCTCATGTGCTTTTTAGATCATTGATCATAATATGCTTTGTTTTTTGTTTTCTTCTTAATTATTTTCTAGTATTATTCACTCTATTATTTTGTTTTTGTTTATATAATTTCTAGTTACCAATTGCCTCTTAAAATTATTTCCAAGTGTTTTATATCTCAATTATTTTTGTCCTGTCTGTCTGTCTTTATCTCAAACATCATTTAAAATAAACTGTCGATTGGTCATTGAGATTAACAGTTAAACAAAATAATTCATTAAAAGTTTAAGAACCCCCCGTTAGGTTTTTTATTTGCTTAAATTTCCACAAAATATTTCAAAAATTCTTTAATGACATTTTCTTAATAATTACCGTGTTCAGTTATTTGCCATTCTTTTTTTTTATTGTTATTAAATATGTATTTGATATTGTTATTTAATAATCATTTTGTATGTGTGTGTGTGTGAGTTTTTTTGTATTTATTTTAAAGTTAAGATTAAATCAATTAAATTAAATAAATAAAGAGTGGCATATTTGTATGAAAGGTGCAAAAAAAAAAAAAATATTTATATAAATATAAATTTATTAATAAAATAAAACAACAAAACAGACACACATACTTGAAAAAAAAAAAAATGTTAAAATACTTTTAGGAATTCCCATTTATCAATAGTTCCTATGGCATTTATATTGTACTTCCAAAAAAAAAAAAATATATATTTTATAAAAAAAAAAAAAATTAACACACAGAAAAATGGAAAAAATGCGCTATTAACTGATAACAAGTTTTGTATTGTTAATTGCGCAGCTATTCATTCTTTAACTGGGTACGTAGTACGTACCTCTTGCCACAATTGTTATTGTTTCTGATGTTGTTCTTGTTGGTATTGTTGTTGTTGTTATTTATTTATGAGTACTATACAATGCTATAGATATATGTATGTCAATTTGTGAACAACAAACGTGTGTTTTTATAACGGATGTTAATCGTAGCGTCTTAACGCCTGGCACAGTACTTGGCACCCGGCACAACACTTGAGATGGCTTTAGATTTCAAAACACATTTTTTTGTTTGTAAATAGAGCGCAATAAATAGAAAACTAGAATTTAATAAAATTTGTATATAAATTAAAAATAAAGGTCTTAAGGAAAACATGTCATCTCGAAGGTTTACTAAAAAATATCAGGGTGTTGGCAGGATATTCCAGCAGTCAGTCCAGTTTTATGACTTTAAAATTAAAATTAGTACACAGAAAAAACAACTACCTTATGTATTACAATTAATACAATTATTACCTTAACATATACCAAAATTTATATTCAAACTAAAGTTAATTTAAAAATGAAATTGAAAAAAGATTGCTGCGCTTTTCACCATCTTTGAGGGAAGGTGTATTTGCTTTCCAAAAAAGGAAGCAAATACAAGTATATTTTATCTTTTTAATGCAAATAAATAATATTAAAAAAAAATTAAAGAAATTTTAGATTATCGGTTGTAATTTTAAATTAAAAATTAAAATCAAATATTCGGGATTAAAGCTCTTATTTTATTTGGCTGGACAAATTGTATTTTGAGTGGACACTGCACAATCCAGTCGAATCCAGCCCAACTGGCAACCCTAACATAGATGTATTTGAAGGACAAACATATATTACAAACAGACTTCTTATACAAACAACAAGAACAACACTGTTAATCACTACATTAATGTTGTTGCCAACTAAACTACTTGCCAATACACAAAAAACAACAACAATGCTTAATTTAAATAGTTTTGTGTGTATTTATATTATTAGGAACTTCAAAAAGTTTTAAAATGCGTTTTGGCCGATATCTCGAATATTAATGAACCGATTGTTTTCCAAAAAAAATGAAGAAACATTTTGAATTTTTCGTGTAAAAACCGAGTCGATATCTTTTATGGGAGCTTAAAAAAACCCCTACATCAAATACGATTTTTGGGAGTATCTTCGGTTTTTTGCCGATATCTCATATATTTATCAGCCGATTTTGCTAATTTTTATTAGCGTTCTTACATGGAACTTTCCCTACAGTTTTAACATATATATCTAACAACTGTGGCTTTCTAAAAACTGATTTCAACAGACAGACGGACATCTTTATATCGACTCCTCTATCAATAAGGATCCAGAATATACTTTTTGGAGTCTTAGATGAATATTTGTAGAATTTACAAAAGGAATGACAAACTTATATATACCCTTGACACCTGTGGTGAAGGGTATAAAAATAAAATCCATGTGAAATTTTTTCTCATTTAAACTTTTAATTTATTGAATCATTTACTTGATTGCTTCAATAAGTTTTTTAATAGAATGTTTTTTTCGCTTTTAGTTTTTTACAGTTATTAGCAGGGCAACTAAAAATAAGCAAAAATATGCAATTGCATGTTTTTCCCTGAATGTTGGATGAAGCCTTTGACTATATATTTATCTGTATCATAATAAATAATTCATTTTGACATTGATTTATTAGTGCATATTTTACCCTTTATTGCATACTTTTGCATTTTGTTATTTTTGGGCATATTTAACGATTTTAGAGCACGTTTTGACATTTTAAGAATAATTTGTTATCTTAAGAAAGGGTTTTTTTTTTTTTTTTATTTAATTTTATAGAAAAATGAGAAAATGAAATTTAAAGAATTTTGCTCTTGATTTTTATAGCATAATATTTAGTAGCTTTTGTTATTATATTTTCGTAGAAAATTTTTATTTGAGAGCATAATAAAATGGCATATTTTCTACATATTTTGTACTTAAGAGCTTAGTTCTATAATTATAAGTGTAAAAAGCATATTTTGCATTTTTTGCGAAGGTATAAACTTAGCAAAATGTTTATATATTTTTTAATAGTGACTAAAAGAGTAGCAGATACTTAAAAAAAGTAGCCACAAAAAAATAATATATTAAGAGATTTTTTTTTTAGTTATAAGGACTTATTTTCTAATTTTAAAAGCATTTATAATGCTTTTATGCTCTTAGTTGATGTTAGACCCTATTGATGAAAAAACTAGTTGTCTTCTAAAATTTCCGTTTATCTCAATTTAATTTCTTTTTCGCCTTACTGTGCTCCCTTTATTAGCTGCCTGAACAGAGCAGAACAGAAAATAATAAAAAGGCGTTATTCAACATATAAATATTTGAGTGTTGAAATTATTATAAATTATTTTATCTTTGATGACAATAAAAATCGTATATAAAATTGACTTAAGCTTGTCGCATTTCTGCTCAAATATGTCGATATTAATTAAAGGCCTGTTCTTATGTTATCATTATTTCCTTTTAGTTGTTATTGTTGTTGTAGTTGTTACCTTTCAAACTGACAGTTCATCCAACTAATATGCGTAAAAGCTTTTATTCTGCTTACATAGTTTTACCATTTCAGGTCCATGTTAGTATATTTTTTTTTAATCTATAAACAAAATGCCGCAAAATTTTATTTAAATATTTACGCTGATTATAATGACATTTGTCTGTCATTTTATTCATTCATGTTGGTAAATAAATTATTTAAGTAAATCACCGTTTAATGATGACATTTTTTTTTTTTTCGTTTTGAATTTGTCTGATTTCAAAAGTTTATTGTTGAAAACAGTAATTGTCGGCAGACAATATTGAATACAAAAGATTTTGGCTTCTCATATTTCTGGCTAAGATTATAATAAAAAAATAATAATAATAAGAAAGAAAATATTTGTTGAGATCATAAAAAATATATAAACAATTAAGGGTTATTTTTGTGTGATCAAAGTTAGCCGCCATTATAAAATGTGTTGAAATAAAATTATAAATTATTTTATTTTTGAAATAGATTTGAATAATAATGCAATATTTTGAAATATTTCATTAGAATTTTAAGGGTGTTGCCTAGATAATAATTTACATACATACATACATCTTTGGATCTTCAAACGTAAAAGCTTTTATCTCACTTAACTTGATCCTATAGCCAGCAAATACTTTGCTTATCAAATATTTTACCGATATCTCCATCCATTTTTTTTTTTTTTTTTTTTTTTTTTTGAGAAATTTTTGTATAAAAAAATATTACAAACCATTTTTTATTATCAAATTATTCAGTCCATATTTATTTCAAGAAGTCTGTGTAAATATATGAACGGGGAACTTTTTTTATGAATGAATGCATGAAATTTTTTGAATTTCCTGCTGATAAAAAGTCAAGTATTTAAAAAAAAAGTTAATCAAGTTATCATCCATTTTTTATTTAAATAATGGCCTATAATTTAAAATAGATTTGTTCCAAATAAAACACTGATTTGCGACTTGGGATCTTAATGGTTGTCAATAAAAGTCCTAATTTAAATAGCCAAACTAAAGGTAAATGAAATAAAAGTTTAATATAAACTAAATCACTCATCAATTCACTTTAAATAAAAATTAAAGTTCTTAATTACGCAAATGATTTATGTAATTATTATTTATTGCAGTTCGCTAATTATTTTTTTTGGGAAATATTTTTTTCTGTTAACGGGAGTGCTTGACTCTTTTAAAGAAGTTCATATACCTTCATACACCTTAAACCTATGGCGCCAAAGTGCAAATTTACGTAATAAAACGTATAACTTCAAAGAAGTTTTTTTTGCGTTTAATTTTCTTTAGAATTTTAACTCTTTACTTTTTTTTGTTTTTGTCTATTCCCATTAAGCCATTAAAAGCTTATCAATCTTCCCCCAGAAACGTAGGCGTTGCCTGTCATTGTGGAGTATTGTGTTTCCGAGAAAAATGTTCTAAATTCGCAGAATATTAAATATTTGTGCATTTGAAGTTGTTTGAAATACTGGTTATATCTTGGTTGGCCAACCCTTAAGCGATTTTTTTTCATCGTGTTTTTCTTGCTATCATTCACTAATCATACGAGTTGAAAGTAAAAAGCACGTGTAAAGAAAGTGTTTATGATAAAGAAGAAGATAAAATGTACTTTACAGTGGGTATATTTGAAATTTATATATGTTTTGTCGTTAGAAAAGAAAAAAAAAAAAAATTATTAGCCATTAAGTAATAATTTTAGTGTATTTTAGTTCTGTTTCAATTATAATTTAGTTTTAGGTAAGTTTTAGTTTATTTCCAGATCTCAGATATACTTAATTTTCATTTCAATTCGGTTCTTTTTCAGTTTTAGTTCAATTTCAGCTTTTGTTCAGTTCTAGTTCAGTTCTGGTTCAGTTGTATTTCAGTTTTAGTTCGGTTATATTTTAATTCGTGTTAAGTCCAGTTCTAGTTCATGTTTAGCTAAGTTCCAGTTCAATTCTAGTTTTTTTCATTTGTAGTTCAGTTCTATTTCAATTATAGTTCTAGTTTAGTTTTAGTTTATTTCCAGTTCAATTCTAGTTCAGATCTACTTCATTTTTAGTTCAATTCTGTTCTGTTCTTTTTCAGTTTTAGTTCAGTTCTATTTCAGCTTTTTTTCAGTTCTAGTTTAATTCTAGTTCAGTTCTAGTTCAGTTCTGATTCAGTTGTATTTCAGTTCTATTTTAATTCCTGTTAAGTTTTAGTTCATTTCTATTTCAGATTTAGCTAAGTTCCAGTTCAATTCTAGTTTTTTTTTTCAGTTTTAGTTCAGGTCTATTTAAGTTGTTGCTCAGTTCTAATTCAATTCTAGTTGAGTTATTTCAGTTCTAGTTCAATTCTATTTCAGTTCTAGTTTTTTTTTTCTAATTCAGTTATAGTTCAGTTCTATTTCAGTTCTAGTTTAATTCTAGTTCAGTACTATTTCAGTTCTAGTTCTATTTCAATTCTATTTATTACTATTTATTTAATAATTTATTTATTTTTTTATTTCAGTTTTAGTTCAGTTCTTGTTAAGCTCTAGTTTAGTTCTAGTTCAGTTTAAGTTCTAGTTCAATTCTAGGGCGGGTCTAGTTAATTTTTAGTTCATTTCTAGTATATTACTACTTCATTTTTATAATTCTATTCTAATTATATTTTTGTTCCAATTTTTATCAATACAAATGTTCTTCAAATCTTTTTTTGTTTAAAATTTTTCAAATTTTAATTTCTAAAATTTCCAGTTGTCAAGCGTTTTGACTAATTAAAATTGCTGCTATTTTTAGTTTTTTTTTTTTTTTTATATCCAAAATGTCATAGAAAATTACTGAGATTAATAAAAAAATGTCTAGCCAAAAATATGCGAGGCTAATTTGAGATTGTTATAAAAATTCTTTTCTTTCTTTATTACGTATTTAAACAATTTATTATTGATTTCTTATCACTGTTTATCGTTTACGATAATACTGATAAATATCTTATTATTATTTTTTTTTTTTTTTAATTTAAACTTAATTTTTTTTCCTCAGAAATACACAGCCATGGGCAATATGTGAATGTTAATACATATGTTAAAGATGATTTAACAAATTTTTAAATAGTACACATTAAATGTGTATTCTATCACATATTTTAAGAATGATTTGCAAAATTAAAAAATATTTGACTTTAAGTTAAAGTGTTGATCAAAGCATTTACTTAACTTTAGTTGGATCTCTGCAGTTCCAGTTGTAAATTTGAGTCTCTTGTAATATGATAATCTATTATCATAACTCTTTAACTCTTTTTTTTTTTATTTATTTGTTTAGTTTATAATTTTGTTTAAATATTATATTGATTAATTGTTTATTATTGTTATTTTTGATTTCGTAAGAATTTATGGGGGATTTAATAGGGTTTCGATTTCACAAAGGAAAACAAAAATGCACTTTAAAAATTAAGTAAATAAAATATAATAAAAAAAACAAATCGTTAACAATTTTTTTTTGTGATTTGCAAAAATAATAATAAAAATCATTTCAAAGCATTTAGCTTATTATTTAAGACATAATTTACAATTATTTTAGATAATAATAATGTTTATAAATGTGATAATATTTTTACTAAATAATGGAATATTTTAAAATAAATTCTTATGCAGTTTTAAATATTTTCAAAAAAAGTTAAAAAGTTAATATTAAATGTTCTACAAAACGTGATTTTCAAGTAAAAAAACGTTTTGAAAATTTAATTATTTCAACAATTTGTTATTTGGCCAATAAATCAATAATAGTTATAATCAAGAAAAAGAAATAAACATATAATTGTTATAAACAAATAATTTTGTAAATATTGATTATGAAATTGTTTTCTTTTCTTTTTATAGATAGAAACAACAATAATAACAATAACAATAAAAGTAAAGGTTTATTTTTTCATAGAAAAATAATTGTTCTAGATGTTGTTGATGGTCAGTCAAACTTTTATTTTTATTCAAAAATTATTGAAAGTTATTGTTACCAAGTAACAATTAAAAAACAAACATATTTGTTTCCTTCTTCACTTGGATTTTGTTTATTTCAATAAATCATAAAGTTTTTTATTTTGAAAATTAATCACTTTTTATTTTATTTATATTGAAAGCCAAAATTAAATTCAATGACTAGAAATGGAAAATTTTAATAAAATTGTTAATAAAAACAAGACATAAGATAAAAATTAGGTCAAAAGGCTCCCACAAGATATGCGGTTTTGTGTTTATTTAGACTTTGTCCACTTTTAGTTGTTCTTGTTGTTGCGTTTCTCTATAAACTTAAACGTGGGCTAAGTTCTTTAAACTAAATAATATTTGAAAGCTAATTGATGGTAGCATTTTTATATTGGTGTGAGTAATTGCTAATTGTGTTTGTTTAACGGAGCAACTACAACAGGGAAAACGATGAGGTTTTTAGCATCATATGCTAAGGAGTATTAAGGAGATTTTAGAATTCTCTCAGTCGGTATTCTACATAAGAAGACATGTTTTTTTTTTTTTATTACAAAACTATAAATCTAAATTAGGGATGTCAATGCTTGTGAGAGTGAAAAAAAATGCACTAAAAGAAAGGATATTATGCTTTAATTAAAATTCATCTGCTATACATGTTTCTCTATTGTTATTCAAATTTATTAATATTCACGTAAAAAATATAATTATTATTCGTCCAACTTTATCTTAAGTCTTTATTATTAAGGAAATCGATTAACAAGTACTTAATTTTCATAATTTTTTCCAGTGTATTTTGTACTCTTCGCACTTCTCGGCAACGAATAAATGAAAGAGCGTAAGAAATAATGTGAACTCAGGCAGCACATTTCTGTTATAAAATTGTCATCTCTTTTCTAAGTCCAAACAATTGCTTGGTATCTAATTTGATTAAGAAAAATTGTTGTAACGAAAGTCCCATGAATTATTTACTTTGAAAAACATAATTTACTTCAAAATTGAAATATGCACCCAAATGTGAATGGATTTCTATAATTGGGAGATATTCTATTAAAATTTTGGTACAAAGGGAGTAGATTTCCGGGGAAATTTTGTTTTTGAGATAGGGCTGAATATTCTGTATTTAAATTTTTAAATATATTTTTTTTTTATTGATCAAAAAGTAAAAATATGATTTAAAAATAAAAATTTTTATTTTAAAAAAATTCGAATGTATGTCTCCTCGTCTCACAGTTCTTTGTTCCACAAACAAAAATCAAATTGAAAAGTTAACTATATAGATCATATAATTTAAAAAGATTTTTTGAATAAATTTACTTTTGTGGCTACTAGAGGTCGCTAAAATCAGAGAATTTAAAGCTAATATTAATGAACCAAAAAGCTGGTTTTAAACTGTTTTAAGAAAAAGTCATTCAAATTAAAAACGGTGTATTGTCCAGAAATGTGTTTTTCTTATTTTAGGACATATGGGAGGAATTTGCCCCGATTAAAAAATAATTTAGAAGAGAAATTTTTCATGGCTGGCACAAATTTTGGTAAAGTTCAGACCAGTGTTTAAGAGAAATAACATTTTTGTATCTTTAGGATATATGGGAGCTAGGAGGGTCCTTGCGTCAATTTTGTTCAAAACATTTTGAAATCATATAGCTACGCTCTTGAAATGTTTGAGAGATTCTTCTGTCAAACTTAAAATGTCACTCTCCTCTGCTATACTTATGTGAAATTTTATATAAATTCAATCAGCCGACTAGAAGTTATAGATTTATTTCGATTCTGCTGTTAAGCTATTTCTTTTAGTTTATAAATATCTTTTCTATATTTCTCGATTCTCTGTTGCTACAATCAAAATTTAAACTTTGGATATTGTTTATCTTAACCAAGTTTAACTTGACAATATTTTATTTGTTGCCTTTCGCTTTAAAAGTTTTCATAATTAAGTTACATTTTGCCAATGTTCTACAATCTTATATTCATGTTTAACAAATCACAGACATTTTTGCGACAATATTTCTTATTTAATGTTATTTGTTTTTTTTTTCTTCTTATTTATGTTTTGTGTTTTATTTCAACTTGAGTTCTTTTTATCTCAATTGTTAAATTAAATTGAGTTGTTGTTTGGTGTGGCATTAACATTTTTTTGTTGTTGTTATTGTTGTTGGTGTTATAGCTATAAAGTTAATGTGATATATAAAGACTTAATGTATCTGGATATCTGTCAATAATGTTCGAATAAATACTTTATTTATAAATAAATGAATATCTCTGTTTAAACTCTCCGCTATTTGTCAGAGAGTTTACTAATGGGTTAATTGTTTTAACTTAATCTTATCAATTTTATTATTGATTGAAAAAATAATAAAAAAAAAAAATAAAAAAAAAAAAACGAATAAAATACATTAAGTACCAATACTATGTTCAATTTGAGTAAAAAGACTCACAACATCTCTTAGGGGACAACATTCTCTTCTGCTACAAAATTGCTGCTTAAAACCCTTGGTCAGCAAAAAGAAAGAAAAAAAAAAAACTTAAAAAAGGGGGAGCGTATGGGGGAAGAGGGGGCGTTTGGTTTTTATAAAATATGAAAACAGTTTTACTTAAGTTGATATGAATTTTCATCAGAAAATGTGGCGCTCTGTATGTAAAGAAAAAGATTTTAGGTTGGTGTGTTTAAGTGTTAGGTTTATGGGTTGGCTAAATGGATGGATGAATGTATGTCTGTCGGTCTGTCTTGTTATGGTAGTTTGTTGGTTGACGGGGTGGATAGTTGACTGTTTGGTTTCATTGTACCCATTTGAATTTTTATTTTTTTTTATTCTCTCACTCTCTGTTTTGTATTGTTGAAAAATGAAAAGATAAGCTTTTTGACAAGCCATTTGTTTACTTTTTTGTTTGTTTTTGTTTTATTTCATTTTCATTTGTTTACCATAAATAAATTGTATTTTTTCCACACACACACATACACACACACATACACACACACACAAACAAACAATTATTTATTACAAACCTTAAGTTGGTTGGTAAGTATTCAATCGTATTTAGAAGATATTTATTTTATTTATTCGTTCGCTTGTTCATACATTCATCCATACATACATCCATACATCCATATATATGTTATTGTAAAGTTCCATTTATTTATAATTTATTTCCTGTGTAAAAGTTAGTGTGTGTGTGTGTGTGTAGAGTGTGAAAAATGCCGGGTTTCTTGGCATAAAATATATATTTTAATCTAATTTTTTTCTTTTTTACGCTTGTTATTAAATAATAGTATCTTTAGGTTTATTATTATTATTATTATTATTATTTTATTTTAAATTTAATGGAGTTTTAAATACTTTTGATGTTTGTTTGTTTGTTTGAAGTTCATTTTTTTTATGGACTGAGAAACTGACTGCATGATAAATAAACGCTTTTAAAATGTTGACATAGATCAGGGTTGGGAGAAAAATAAAACGTTGTTATATTTTAATTATTTTAAAACATTTTTTCATGCAATCACAAATACAAATACAAACACGTAAACATAGTCTATGTCTAGTTATGTTAAGTGGGTGGTTGTTAATTACATTCGCCTAAGAAAAACAAGTTAAATAATCATATATTTTAAATTAGAGACATGGCGTGTTTATGGATAACATTTGTCCAGGACAAGGTAGTTAGTGAAATACTAACTGTCATCACTAAAATGAAAAATCATTATTTTTGAAATTCACTATTTAAAATGTTAAGACTTAATTATAAGACAAGGAGAGCAAGATCAAAGGTTTAGGCGGTTTTATAATAGCAGATATTTTAGAGTCCCATACGAAGGCATAAACTAAATCAATGTAGACAATAAGAGATCGAAGACATGACTGTAATCAAAACTATTGGCGAGACTACATAATAGACTATAGATTGCAGTCTAAAATATAATCGTGACTACAGATTGGACTGTGGTCTCGATTATAGCCGAAGCTATATACTAGACTATAGAAGTGGTTTAGACTAGTCTATGGTCGAGAATATAAATTAGTCTATAGTCGAGATTATGGTTAAGACTATGGTCGAGACTACAGACTATAGTCCAAACAACAGACTAGACTATAGTCGAGACTATAAATTGGATAGTCGAGGCTATAGACTAGACTATATTCGAGATTTTAAACTAGACTACAGTCGAAACTACAAACTATAATCGAGATTGTAGACAATAGAGATTGTAGAGTAGACTGTGGTCGAGATTCTAGACTAGACTATAGTCTAGGGCAAGTGTCTATAGGTTCGACTATAATCGAAACTATCGACTAGAGTTTATCGATTTAACTCCAGATTATACTATAAAAAGATCTTGTAATAAATATTTATCGATAGATTACTAATTATGTTGCCCTAGTCCTTAACAATTTTTAAGGGGCAAATAAGGAAGTAATTTACATTGTATTTATTGCTTAATAAATATTAATCGTAACACATTTTTTTCCTAAATACCTTTAATAAGATAAGCCCTATAAATATCATTATTTTCAATTGAAATTGATAAAGTGTAATTTAAACATTTCTTTTGTAAATTTTGTTTTATTATTTCCTTAATAAAATCTAATTTCCACTTGTTTAAACAAACTTAAGTAGTGTAATGACTGAACTGACTGACTGACTGACTGAACTGACTGACTGAATGAATGGGTGCAGTTAAACCTGGTTTATTTATTTAACTGTTTATTTTTAACTTTAACAGTTGTATAATAGTTTCATTTAGCTGACTGTAAATAGCACATTTCTTTTGTTCTTTTTATTTGTTGCTAAAACATAAATTGTTTATGACATCATGTTAAGTGAAACAGAATATTTTGGTTTAAAACAAAAATAGAACAGTTGTTTTTTTTCTTCTTCTTCTTCTTCTTCTTCTTTTTTTTTTTTTTCTTTTTTGGTAAGTAAACATTTCATCAAATGACAGTCACAAAGTGTTTTAAGGAAAAACTGGGTTAAATAACAAAAGAAAAAAAGTTAATTCTAAGACTTTTTTTTATTTGGAATTTTATCATTAATCATTGCTACTCATTTGTAATAAAATAAATGGTTTTTATTTTTAGTATTTCTTTTGTTAGTAAAATTGATTTATATATTTGTATTATATTTTAAATTTTGTTTAAACTTCTTTTATAAGAAAAGATTAATAAAATTTAAAAAAAAAAAATATTTCAAAACTAAGAAAAATATTAGAGGAATTAAAAACTTTAAAGGTGAATAAACATATACTTCAATTGGATGTTTTTAAATTTTCTAATAAATATGAAAAATTCCAGCTAAATTTATTGGCCACAATATCTTTTCTCTGTGTAATTTTATTGCCTTTAATCATTAATTTCGTTTCATAACTCATATCATAAATCTTCTTATGTCTCAAACAAAACTAAACAATCAAACACCTGTATCTGAGACCCACATCACAGTTATAAACATTTGGAGAGCTAATACAACTCAGTCATCTACTTACTACCAATAGCAACTAATTATCAAGAATTTAAGTTAAATAATTAACTAAAGGTTTAGAATTGTTTAACTCTCTAACCTTAATTGATTTGTGGCAATTTAGTTTTATTTACTTAACTTTTTTGCGTTAAGCAACAAAAACAAAAATAACAAAAAAAAAAAAAAAAAAAAATTGTGAAAAAAAAAAAAAAAAAAAAAAAAAAAAAAAAAAAAAAATTGTTATCAGTTTGTTAAATAGTTAAAGTGCGTTGTTTTGTTTAATAATGAAATTGTTCTATATAGAAAAAAAAGAGGGCTTGTTCAATTTTTAACACCAAACGTTTTTGTTTTTGCTCAGAGTAGTTAATTTATAATTAGACTCTTTTAAAACGAGAGATATTGTCTAAAATAATTAATTGTAAAAAAATATTTTTTTGAATAGAGGACTTTAAGTAAATGTGTGTGATTGTTTTTTTTTTTTTGTTTTGACATAATTATCTGTCAGAATTTTTTTCCATGTGTTCCCATAGTCCACTTTTTTTAGTACAAATGTTTATTGTTTTAATAACTGTCNNNAAGGTTGAACTTTTATTATATTTATTCGCATTGGCATAATTTGTTTTATTTTCCTAGTTGCGGTCGGCAGAAAGAGTTAATTCTTTTTTTGTTTTAGTAAAAAAAAAATAATAATTTATGATGAAATTATTCACAGATAGTAATTTATATTAAAGTAATGTATGTTGGGGATTTGAAAAATAGGTAAAGTATAAAATTCTTTCAAAGAGTGAGAATGAAATATAAGTTTTATTATGTATCCAAAATTTAGAAAGAAATTTCAGTAGACAATATTAAGGAGTATTGCGAAATTACTTGATTTATTAACTAGAAATTTTTGTAAAAAAATAATTTTCTTTAAAAAAAAAANNAAAATATATGAAAATAATTCATTCAATCAAAAACTTGTTCAAATTTGCACCTCTCACCAAAATTATTTTATCAATTACTGAAAATTGTAAAAAACGAAAAATAAAAAAATATTTCCAATTCATCAATTAATTAAATCAATCAAGCATATGATTCAATGAATTAAAAATGTGTATAGGAAATAAAATCATACCAAAATTTATTTTTTATTTTAATTTTACTTTAATATATTTATTAAATTTTTATAAAAATTTAAACAATTTTAATAATTGAAAAAAAGATGGCAATAATTTTTTTCTGTATAGTGAGAAAGTAATATTCAGATAATACCAACAATATAATATCCTACACTATTGTGGGTGTATCTTAAAATAGTTTTAATTTTCCTTTGTTGACCCTTATAAAATTGTATTTTTTTTTCTTATATTAAACTTAAATGTTGAAAATATCATGAGTGATTCCAGATCAAAACGAACAAAAAGCAAACATTTTCGGATTTGATATCTAAGATTTTAATGAAATTAGCTACAGATATTAAGTATTGCAAATGTTATTTAAATCAGAATTATTCTTAGTAAAGAATCCTCGTGGTCCAAAAAAAAAAAATAAAAAAACGGTTAAATTTTTTCATTTCGGAAAATTTGAATGAGTTTTTTTTTTTATAAAACAGTCGACTTTTGGTTGAACATTTTTGGATGAAAATATAATTTTTAAAAATGTTAACTTTTATTTAAAAAACAAAATATAATTTTTTATTACTTTTTTCCGACAAAAGTATAGTTTTTAATTTTTAAGGATCTAAGTAGTACGTATACTTAATTTAGATCTAATTATTATTACGTATACGTACATAATTTGCATACAAATTTTTCTAATGCTGTGCAAAGTTACTTATAAATAAAATAATTTTTTTACTTATCAGTTTTCATAATTTATGACTTATTTCAACCGTAATTAGCTTTTAAATACTTTTATTTAATTATTTATTTTCTAATAAGTGTAAAAATTTAATGAATAAATGAATAATAGTAACAAAGTCGACAGTACTTTTAGTGGACTCTACTGAAGTTTTATTTACATAAATTGGACAAATGATTTTCTATAAATAAAAAATAAAATTGCCTTTGTGCCGAAACCCAAAAAATATTGGCCTAAAACCCACCTAATTTAACCGGCTTATAATCACATTCTAAGTAAATTATAGCATGGGAGTCCTTTCGTATTTCAATTCATGTAAATCTTTTAATAAAATTACAGTACGCAATTTTGAATATATATTAATAAAATTTTACACAATTTATAATCCAAGTACGAAACTTATTGAAAATAGTTATGATCAATTCATTATTTCCTATTCCCCATAGAAATGTTCTAGCGGAAAGAGAAATCTCTTAAATGTAACAATATTTTAATAAAATTTAGCACATATAAGTTCCATATATGTCTTAATATGTATGTCAGTTTTCAGCAAGATCGATTTATAATAATTGATCATAGCTGCCATATAAACCTCTTTTTAGAAAATCACTTTAATGGGCATAAATACCATTAAAATATTAATATCAAGTTAATATTCTACACAAATAAATTTTATATAAATATAAATAATATAAATATTATTATTATTATTATTATTATTATTATTATTATTATTATTATTATTATTATTTTTGTACTTACCATCAGGAGGTAAATAATCTTGGCATAGACCATAAGCTGTAGTAACCTGTAAAAAAATATAAATAAAAAAAATCATATAAAAATTTAATTTTTTAATTTTAGTATAAATATTGGTATGTAGATAAGATCAGACTAGACAAATATTTGACAAAATAATATAAATATTTAGTCCTTTTTTTAATTTTCAATTTTTTAATGATAATTTATTGCATATTTTTAATGTTGTTTTATCCAACAAAGGCAATAAATATTTTACCAAAACAATACCAGTGCGAACATATATGTTAAAATTACATCTAAATAATTATTAAAATGATTGTTGTTATTTATTTATTTTTTTTTAAGCAGAGAATAATAATTATATATTATTTAAATTTCTTTCACAACACACTTTAATTTTATTATAATATTTATTATAATTATTAATTCAATTCAAAATAATCTCATATCTAAAATTATTAAAAATACCATTTCTTCCTTTTTTGTTTTCCTCTTGCCATAATAGTCGTAGATATTCATACGATATTCACCGGGTCTCAAATAGGCTGGTATACCATTGGCCTCTAAACGCATATTACGGACATAATAATGACCCTTAAAAACATTAACACAAATTATTTTCAATATTTAGTTAGGGTTCACACATAGCAATTTTTCTTGCCATAATTCTGACATTCGCCTACGAGAGAGGTAAAGAACATGTTAAAGTAAAATGTGCAGCAGCAAGAAAAATTGTTGTATGTGAACGCAGGCTTACTATGGGCACTGGACAATTTTCCATTAGATTGCCATATTTTAAAATATTTTTAAACCAAATGCGTATTAAAGTCTCACGAAAAACTTCACTTAACATTTTACATAATTCAAAGTCCTGTGCAAATAAAGTTTGGTACTTTTTGGAATTGTCTATTTTTATTTGAGTCTCAATATTAGTTCGCAAACCATAACGTAAAATTCGTATTGTATACATTTCCACATTAATGGTTCCTTGCTCAATCCAAGCTGAGGCATTGCTAAAATATTTGGGATTAAATTTCAATTGGGTAGCAGAGAAATTCATAAAGCGATCTATTTGGGGGTGTGGAGGGAGAGAATATATAAGAATTATTATTATTTTTTTTTGTAAATATTATTCCCTTATTGTATTTCAAAACTTACTTAATAAATTTGCAGCATTTATTTTTACTGTTAACATTCCCAAAGAAATTAAAATCACCAGTGTTAACTGAGCAGATCTAATCATTATTACTTTGTATTTAGTTTTATGTTGGCAAATGATTGTTGTTTTTTTTTATAAAATGTTTTAACTGACAACATCATAAATCAAATTTGCATATGTTTTTTTTAAAGGTGTTTGTAATGATTTAAAGCGCCCTACTGTGGGTAGTGAAAGTTTGTAATCAAATTTGTGTTTAAATATTAATTTCACAGCAGTTTAATTTTAGGGCTTTTTGGTTGGTTTTCTGAATTTTATCATTAATTGTGGTTTAATCTTGTTTAAGTGGCTGTAAAAATGGGTGGGCGATCTGCTGGTGGTGTCAAATTTTATTACAAGATGTTTTTTCTTTTTTTCTGTATTATTGACAGCTTTTGCTTGTTTGCACTCGTTGTAAAAAAAAAATGACATAACCATCATCATCATGCTACGTTTACTTATTGAAAAAAAATGCAAATAAAAATGTTGGATATTTGACGCCCTTTTAACTATTTTTTAATTAAATGGAATTAAATATTTTTTTTTATTAAGCAACAATTTAACTAATAAAGATGAATATAAATCAATTTTTTTTGTTGGAATTTTTCTTTAAAAAGAAATATTATGGAATGTTTTGAGATTTCAGTTGACATATATTTTTTTTTATTATTACAAAATTGAGATACCAGCATTTGCAGGTAATGAAAACAATAACTAATTAATGCATATTATTAAAATAAAATAGCATTTATAGCTTGTGCTTAAAAGCTTACATATATTTACTAATAAAACTCCATTACTTTATAAATTACTAAGAAGTTAATGAACGAGTGCTTTAGATTATTTATAAAAAAAATTACACAATTAGATCTTATCTCAAATTAATTGTGTTTTCGATATTTAAACACACACAGTCAGCTGTTGCTATGATGATGTTTTATCAATTAAATATTTTAAATAAAACCACTTAAAATTAAATAGCCATACATTTCAATAAGTCATGGTTTATTTATTTAATTCATATTAAAAACCTTTAACCTTTATAGGGGTAATTAAAGTTCGTTATTGATGTACGGAAATTAATAGACTTTAGCTTCGTCATACTTTGTTTTAACTTTAATAATTTATTATCAATTTTATTTTATTGAGTTTTAGTTTTATTTTTATCATTTTTTATTACTTTCTGCCGTAGAATAGTAATTGAAAAAGTCATTAGTAAAAAGTATCAATTTTATATTAATGTTTTTCATTTTCATTTCCAATTTTTGGTCAATAGACTTTGTTGTCATTGGACTATTATTAATGACAATAAAAATGACCTTCATTACATTTGATCAATTTATAAATTTATACTAAATTTGGTGGGAATAGTTTGAAAAACAAATGTTTCCTTACGCATACAGAGTTTTAAAGGTTAAATTTTATTCTCTTTTCATTAATAAAGGATGTACATGACATAATTTAAAGAGAATGAAAGTTATGTGGGAGAGGTTTTAAAGTTTAAGATGTATATTTTTTTCATATTAGACTGCAGACTACATCATATAATTTAGTATAAACTATAGTCTATAATTTAAACTAAACTATAGGATATTGTTAAGAATAGCTATAGTAAATAATAATGACTATACTTTAGTTTATAACTTAGACTAAACCATATTCTGTAATATAAATATATAGTAATCTATAGTCTATAAAATGGAGTAAACTATAGTCAATAGTTAAGACTAAACTTTAGTTTATAGTTAAGACTAAACTATAGTCTATAGTTAAGACCAGGCTCGGATCCACGGGGAGGGAAAAAAGGAAATTTCTCTCATCAAAATGGAATTGCTTAATGTATGTTTCCATTAAATGATAAATTTAAGGCAATAGTTGAGAAAATCATTCTCTTTTCCTCCCCCAAATGCTTGAATTGGATCTACGCCTGGTTAAGATTAAACTGTAGTTTATAATAAGACTAAACTATGGTTTATAGTTTAAACTAAACTATAGTCCATAGCTATGCCTAAACTGTAGTTTACAGTTAAGACTAAACATTAGCCTATAATTTATAAATTATAGACTATAGTTAATATTAACCTATAGTCTATAACTTAAACTAAATTAGTCTATAGTCTAGAGTAAAAACTAAACTATAGTCTATAATTTATACTATATTATAGTGTATTAAATGGAGTAAACCAGTCTATAATGCAGACTGAAATAAAGTTTATAGTGAACAAAATTATAGTCTATAATATAGACTAAACTATAGTCTACAGTAAAGACTAAACTATAGTTTATATTATAGATTAAACTATAATCTACAGTTAAGACTAAACTATAGTCTATAGATAAGATTAAGCTATAGTTTACAATATAGACTAAACTATAGTTTATAGTATAGACTAAATTATAATATGTAATATGGACAAAATTATAGTTTACAGTATAGATTTATTTAGACAAAACTATAGTTTATATTATAGATTAAACTATAGTTTCTAATTTATACTAAACTATAGTATATATAGCACTGACAAATACTATTTTTCATATATAGATTCCAAAAAACCTTAGCATATTTTTAAATCTATTATGTATTTTAAAAATTTCTATTATTTTTAACTCTGTTCAAATCTTTTCCAAAATATAGTAATTCAAATTTGTTTTACAGAAGGCATTATGATGACACGTGCTCACAATTTTTTGTTTAATTGACGTCATTACCCTTATATTTAATAATTGCTTAATAAATATTGAAAAACAATATGTCCTTAATAAGTAAGTCCATTACTAAAAACTAAGAAAAATCAATTAAATAAATATGCCAACATTTTCCCTCAATCTAAAAGTATATTCTTTTACTACTAAAACTAAAATTTTCCAAATCAAAAGACTTCCTTATTTAGTAACTGTTATTTTTATATAATTTTTTGTTGCTTTTTTTAGTTGACCACTTCATAAAATAATTATTTAAAAATAGTCGTTTTTTTTTTCTCTCTCTCTTCTTTTAACAAATTTATTTCCATTTGACATTAATGGCTGTTTATATAGACAAATAAGTAGAAAGAAGTCATTAACGAAAAAAAAAAATAAGAAAAACAAATCAGTAAACAATTTTCAAATAATTTGTTTTTAAAAATGAAAATATTAAATAAAATTTGTCTCCGAAATAAATGTACATAGAGTATTTAAATATTGCAGCGTCATCATTATCATCAACATCAACATCATTTTGTGTGTCATCAAAACGTCATTTCTGTAGTCATCAATATTGCAAAATTGTCGGCTAATTGAGTTGTTAGCCACCACTCTTTTACACACTACAAACTAACTTTGATGCACTGGTCACTTAGTTAGTTAGACTTCATCCACTTTATTTCTTCGTTTATATATTTTGCTTCTTCTTCTATTTTTTCAATCATGAAGAGGACAACTCTCTGTCTTTAGCAATGATGTCAATTGTTGCAAACGAAACGAAAAGAAAAAAATTTATAATAAAAAATAAAATAAATAAGTAAGAAACAACAACAAAATTTAATTTATAATGTATCTAATAATTGACAAGTGAAAAATGTCACGTAGTTTTTCGTTCTTAAACGAGAACATTTCGTACGTGTTGTTCGTTACGTTGCGTTAAGTTAGTCAGTGTGATGTCACTGTGACAGGGTGTTTTATTTATGTTAGTTTAGACATTTCATTAAATTTGACAGGAACTTGATGAATAATAAATTGAATATAGATAGATGAAATAACTTTTAATGCATATTAAAATGTTACAAATTTAAAACGAGTGGAAATGACAGTATTTTCAATAAATAACAATTTCAATTAGTTGTCATTAGAATAAAAATAGTTCTGAGAGTAAGTGATGATAATTGAAATAGAAACATTTCCGAACAGGTACGATTCGCAACAAACAAATTGTAAGATTTTATCCAAACCAATATGTTATTGTTACGAAATTTAAAATTCTTTTGAATTTTTATCTTATACTGTTTCTCTAGGAGATTTTGAATTAGGATCCATTCCCTCGAATTTATAAATATATTTTGTGTGCCTTTCTAAATGTCTGCAATCAACATTTTGTAACTAATTTTATTATTCTCATACAGTATTTTAACACAAATTACATAAACGATATGTGATTTCTTTGTACCGCTAAATTGACAACATCGATTAGTAAGAAAAATTGTCAATACTTTATAAAAATCATACACATGTGCGCGTAAAATTTATACAATGAATATAAACATACATAAATAAAAAAATGCTAATAATAAAAAAAAAGCTAAAAATGTGAACAAAAAAAAAAATCAAGCAAAATATTAAAATTTTGTGTGGCACAAAACGTACCAGAGAGCCAGCAACATATAACAAATGGCAGGCCAAACAAACAAGGCTTGTTTTATACGTTCAACACTATTAAAATTAAAATTGAAAAAAAAAATAAAAAATATGTAAGTGATTTTTGTAGTTGGTTTTGTGTTATTATTATTGTTGGCGTCATAGAGTAGGTAATAAAACACAAACTGGCATTTGGATACGCCGACGGACAGACCGAAGAATGGACGGACATTTAGTCAGCCACTTTTTAAGCCATACACGATCAATCGATCTCTTTAACCGTAAAACAGTGCGTCTAATCCTAATAAAATTGCCAGGCAGCCAGGCAATTCAACTAAACAGCTACTACCTACTAAACAGCTTGGCCTGTCCAGGCCACTAGACTCTGCACTGACACCAACTGCAAGAAGAAAACATATAAGATAGCAAGAAATTTGTAAGATGTAGATGATGACGACATCTTAGAGACCAAGAAATGTATGCGGAACGATGGATGGATGGATGGATGGATGGATGGGTGGATGGATGTACAATGTAGATTTTCTTTCATTTTTACACGTCAACGTCGTCGTTATTCGCTGTCATTGCAGCTTAAAATTTATCAGCAAATTAATAACGTTGTTTTGCATATAAAACTACAACGAGTGCGAGCTATGATGCATTATGCATCACGTAGCAGTTGCAATATTGGTGTTAGAGTTGCAGTAGTTGTATTCACATGTAGCCTGTCTAACACTACAACATTCTTTAAATAGTTGCCACAAACATTGTGGTAGGCATTAAAAACAATCACACACTCGCATACACACTCACACACACACACACACACCTTCTCAAGCTTTATGCTCTTAAGTTAAGTTGGGTATTAAAATCAGGGCTGGATGTTCAAAGATATTTAAATTTTTCTGTACATATTTTGTTATTCCGAAAAGAGGTTAAAGTGAAAAGATCTATATTAAAGTATTTTTGTTTAAAGTTATATTTATAAAGTATTTCTGATATTTAAATAATTTCGATAAAGTTCGAAATTGATTTCGAATTTTTCGAACATACCTTAATTACATAATAAATAAGATTTTAGCTAATAAAATATATTATTATTTTTTTTTTAATTTTAAAGAAATTTAAATATTTTGATAATATTCGAAATTAAATTCGTATTTTTTTAAAATGAATAAAACTGTTACCAAACAAAATCTTATGAGTTAATTTCTTTTTTAAAGTTTTATTGGAAATTTAAAGATTTAAAAATATTTCGAACTTTTTTCGAACATGTCCAAATTGTATAATAATTAAAAATTTAGTTAATTTTATTTTAAGTTTTGTAGAAATTTACGATTAAAAAAAATCTAATTTTTCGAACATGAATAAAATAAAAAGTTAAGTTATTTTATTTTTTGGAAAATTCGAAATTTTTTTTTTTTTCAAATATGCAAAAAAAAAAAAAATTAAATTTCCATCATTGTAGAACATTTTAGTTAATGTTTTTTTATTATTAAATACTTAAAAATTTTTGAAACATAACTAAAATCTTTAAAAAATTTTGATATATTTCTTAAAAATAAACTTTGAATTTAAAAACCATCACATTTTCCATCCCTGTCTCATACCTAACTTAGAGATGAATCATTTGAGAAAATCTTTGAGCTTTATTTGGCTGACAGTGGACAGTGAGTGAACAATGTACATTGGACTGACTGTGAGTACTTGTGTTTGCTTGACTGCCTGCCTGATCCGAACTGGGTTGGGCTGGACTGTTTTGGTTGATCGTTTGATTGAGAGTTAGTTGGTTGTGGCTTCTTTGTGTTTTATTTATTTTCACTTTAACACATAACACAAAATTAAACTAATCTCTTTCACATCATTTCCTAAACATGTTTTTAATAAGTTTTTATATAATTTAATTAAGTTTTACTCAGTCTATCTATGATGTTTTCTTCTCCGTGTTTTTTTTCTTTGTAATTTTGTTGGTTGTATCATATGAAAATCTTGTCTGTTATAGGTGGACGATTAAATGAATGGATATGTGATAATTGGATGATTAGTAGTAGTTGATAAGGATTAAAAAAAAGTTTACTTTAATGAATATTTGATTTGATGCTGAACTTGTACAAGAAAATGAATAAGAAGAGACTTTAATACGTAAGGACTTTGTGAGAATAAATAATAGAAAGGAAATTAGTGAGAAATGAGTATTGTTTAAATAATTTAATTATAGTAAATGATTTGCCTATTTATAAATGAAGGAATGATGCCTTAAATCATAAAAGTTACTTGAAATTATTTAAGACAAAGCTAAACTATTTTCTTTGAAAAATAGTTAAGCTTTGTAAAGCTTTATGCCAAGAAAAGCTTAATATAATTATTATTCTGATCATATGTGAATAGGTATATTATTAAGGATTATAAATGGAAATTAAAGTTCTCTTAAACATTTAGCATTAAAAAAATATCTCTTTTTGCGATATATTTTTTAATCAACACTGTTGTTTAATTTTGCAGCAAAATTAAAAAAAAATAAATAAAACTAAAAAAAAAAAAAAAAGATTGAATTTAAGTAAGATTTCCTTTTTCATTAAAATTTTTAATTAATTTTTATCATTCATTTAATTAATTTTTTAATTGGACATATTTTTCTATTTTTAATTTTTTTTACAGCTTTAATTGATTAAGTGAGAGGTGCAATTAAAAAAAAAAACTGTTAATTAAATAAATTATTTATTAACATATTTGATTTTATTTATCTGTGATATAGTATTCTAAAGTACCCAGCAAAAACTTCGTAATGGCATGTAGTTACTGATGCAGTTACTTTTCAATGATAACAATATACTGTCTGCATTACATAAAAGAAGATTAGTAAGTACTGACTTTTAACTTGATATGTTATCAATTAATTAACATCGGATTTTTGAAAATATTATTTTTTATTAATCTTTTCATTTGATAATATGAAATTAATAAGTTATTGAATAGCATCAAAGTAATTAGTTCTTATAAAGATATCCAAATAATGACTTTCAGAAATGCCTACCAGTAATAGTATATAGTAAGTAGTTGCCTCTAATGACAACATCGTGTTAAAATAATGAGTGATTCATCTAATGTGTATGTAGTGAAAAGCCATTATATTAGCTTCTTAACTTATTACATGACAAACAAAGTTTTTGCTGGGTAAAGCTGTGATCACCCATAATATTTGTATATTTTCAAAGCTAATCTCTAAGATCCTTGTACATACATATAGCTGCTATGAAATTCGATAATGTAGCCTCACAACCACACAAGACAAGAAATTAATAAACTCATAAACATTTTTCCATAGATTAATCTTAATCCACAGCTGTCGATAAAGACAAAATTATTCATAAAACAAAAACTAAAGTTATAAAAAAAAACGAAATACGAATAAATAATAAATAAAAATTTATAAGCAAAGGAAAATGTTGTTGAAAGTTTAAGCCAGTAGTAATCGTCTAAGAGGTGGATGATTAAATTATACGAGTAGTGGACTAGAAAATGAAATTAAATCTATAAAATATTAATAAATAAATATTAAAAACAACAACTAAATAATAAGTAGCAACATTTATACATGGGTGTTAATATATTTGTACAAGCTGGCAACAAGTATTAACTAAAAACTTCAAAAAAATTAAAAAAAAGTTTTGAATTACGGGTGTGCAACTATAAACATATGTACATATGTATCTGAAAGAAACAATACTTGATGTCTATAGACAGATATGTTAACAATAATTGTGTAATTTCCTGTAGGCATGTTATTAGTTAAAAATGAAGATTGTTGTAATGTTATTGTGAGTGTGTGTGTGTGTGTGTGTGCGTGAAAGAAAAAAATCTTAATAATCCTTATTTAGCATAAAGTAAACTCACGCAATCATCATCACCTTTATCTATTATAAAAATCGATATGGAATTACATGCAAATTTTATTAACTGTTGCAATTTGAATGTAATTTTATTGGATTTAAAAACACTTGTTTTCAATTCAATTGATAATTGTAAATTCACACCTTGTCTAAGTATCGTTGTTGTTGTTTTTTTTTCTGTCTTCATCTCTGTTTTATTTATTTTTGTTGTATTATATTGAGAGTGTGTGACATCTGTTTGTAGCTGCTAATTTACAGATATTTAACGCTTAATAAATATCTTTATTGGAAATTTATTTATTTGACTTTTTTGCACCATAAAATAAATAAGTTTTAAAAATTCCATGATCTAATCGTGCAAAAGTCTCGTTAGAGAAACAAGTTTGCATTACAATTTTCTTAACTCGCAAACTTAAAAGTAAGTTTTTGTACCAAAAACAAAAAAATAAAAAAGTTAAAATATTTTAATTATGCCATTAATTTCATATATAAAAATTGTTTACAAATTTATTATTTAAAAGCTTAGGTTCAATAATATTTCAAAAATTATATTAAACAAATTTTGTTTATAAATAAATTAAATAAGAAAATTGAAAGTAAGTATAATTATAAAATTATATACATATACATACATATACATATGTACTTACATCGTATTTATTTGGCCTCATTGTACCCATTTATTTTGCATGTAATTTGGATTCGCATTCGGCTACGGTTTGAAAACTTTACCAGCAGTCAACATTTAATTTATTTTTATATTTTTATTTTTTTTTATTATTTAATTTATTACTTTAGAAGCTAATATTATGAATAATTTATTTATTGATTTTATTTTATAGCTAATGTTGTTTTTATTTATTAATTTTATTATTATTTATTTAATTTAATTTCATTTTTTTATTATTATTATTAAAAATTTTGTTTACTAAAAAAACAAAAAAAAAAAAAAAAAAAAAAAAAAACGACAATATTTGTGCAAGTGGAGAGAAGAAGTGATATTATTTCTCCAAAGCTGGTAAATTAAAAAAACAAACAAATAAATGCCTGACTGACAGACTGAAAGTCTGTTTGTAAAAAAAAAAAATATGAGTGATTGACGACTATTGCTTGTTTTTTTTTAAGTTTATTTCGTAAAAATAACTAAAATTTATTCTCCATATAAATTGTTTATATTGGCTAAAGGGTAAAAACAAAGCTGGGTCGTACGTACGTACGTACATTCATATGTGACTGACATACTCTTCACAAAAAAAAAAAAACAGAAGATGGATTTCGGCAGGCGTATTAAACTTTAGAAATTCAAATAAATATTTAATAAATTAAATTCCAAGCATTTTTTAACGCTATTTCTTATTGTTTTTCATTTAAACAGACTTAATCTAATGATTTAAAAGCAAAATATGTGTGTGGTATTTGTTTTCTTTTTTTTTTTTTTTTTTTCTTTTCAGGGGGTAATAAATTGTTAAGCAGTACTCTTGTAGAGTTTAAAAACTTAATTAAGATGAACAAATCAAAACAATTTGCAAGTTTAAATGAAAAAATGTTGGTCAATTTGCCTTATTTATCATATGTAATATGATTTTATTTTTCATATAGAAATGATGTAATAATGAACGCTCAATACAACAAGATCCTATTAGGTATAAAGACACTTTTTTTAAATGCAGTTGTGGGTAAAGAGGATTTGTAAGGTAAAAAAAGTCCAACATTAAATGATGGTACTGAAGTATTTTCAGCAATATACACTTGGCAATACATAGAAGTTGTTTTGTGTCAACAGTTAACTTTTCTCTGCATTACATGTAACTAGTTGTGTAACTATTGAACAGATTAATATGCATTTATATTAGAGTAAATAATTATTTAAGACGCTTTTTGGAAGCATATATAGTAACGGACTATTTGCCTCTATTGACATCATCATGTTAAAATAATGAGTTAAGTTGCTAAAGTGTAAGTAGTGTAGTGTTATTTAATAGCATTTTAAGTCATTATTTGGCAATGGAAGTTTTTGCTGGGTATTAGAGAATTAGCATTGACATTTTTATTTTTAAAAAAAAATTTCGTTCTGTCCTACTGTGCATCATCTGAGAGCTTTTTGGAAAGAAGTAAATATGCATAAAAATGTGTATGAAATGTACACAGAAAAGATATGATTTTTTAAACGATTTATCAAAAATTACAAATTATTACAATTACTTTTTTTAATTGTATCAATTATTCAAGTGATCAAAATTGAAATTTACGTTTATTTTTAATAAAATTAAAACTATTTATCTGCTTTCAACTATATTTAAATAATATCATTTGAAATTATTATTAAAAATAAAACAATTGTAAATAAAAATAGGTGATTTGAGTTTTAGGATTTTAGATTTTCTACACAGAAAAAAATTATTACCATATATTTTTCAATCAACACAATTGTTTAATTTTATAAGAATGAATTTTAAGTAAGATTTTATTTTTTATTTAAATTTTTACTTTATTCAATTATCCACTTAATTGATTTAATTAATTTTTTAATTGCAAACTTTTTTTTTCTGTTTTAAATTAAAATTTCTTTTTCCCATTAAAATGCAGGAGTTAAAAAATGATTTATAAATATTTGACTATTGCGAAATCAATTTAGATTCTGATTAATAATTTAACTTCAATTTATTTTCCAAAATATCTTTTTTTTTTTTTAAATCCCAAAAAGAATTCTTGAAATTCGTTTAAAATTTTTAGCACCTACATAATAAAAATATTTCAAAATGACCCAAAAAACTGCTACAAAAAATCCAGCAGTAAAATTCAAGGCTTCAAGGACCTTATCTTAAGGCTGCTATGTAATTTGCATGATTTTAGAAAATAAGTTCCTTGAGTTGGAATTTACTTCTCAACATGAGTTTCCTTATATTATGTTAACATGTTAGCAAACATTTAAAAATAAATGTTTCATTATTTAACATGATTTTTAGTTTTTATTTTTTTTTTTTTAATATTTTATTTTTAGTTTAAATTTTGCTTAATCTTAAAGCTAAATGCGATTTACAATGTTTCTTTTGTGTGTTCTAAAGGGATTTAAAATGTTTTTGTAATGTTCTTTTTTATGTGTATATTATGCCTGTGTGTGTGTCTGTGTCTCTGTGTGCATGTGTGTATGTGATTTCTTTTTTACAATACAATGCTATAGACAAATATTAGATGCTTTTAAATATGGGTCAAAAGTACATACATATAGTATTAAAGCTATACTTAGTGCTAGATTATATATGTATTTCATCAGACATATAATGATTTTTATATTGCTTTGCTTTTTTTTCTTTTTTCTATGTTTTTATTATATATTTTAGTATTTCATTCAATTTTTTGAAATGAAAATAAAGGACACAGATATAAAGAGTTTTTTCTTTTTTATATTTTTGGTTTTATTTGAAAATCAATAAGGATAAACGAGCACGTACACGCAATTCGGTCGATAGGTCAAATTGTTTTAAGGCACAAAAAAAAAATAAATAAAAAAATGTAGAGAACATAACGAAGAGAGATTTTTTTCAAAGAAAATTTTGTTTAGTTTAGCTTTAAAAAAGGAATTTTAAAGTATAGACTATAAATAAATGACATGCAATTAAACTGTTTTTTTTTTTTTAAGTTTGTAAAATACACTGACAAACAAAAATAAACACACGCTTAAGACACATGCCACAATTACCAGCAAAAAAAAAAACACACACACACANNAGCAAAAAAAAAAAAAAACACACACACACACACACACACAAACACAATTTATTAGTTCATTTCCTTGCTTTTTAGAGATAAAGGTAATAAAGGAAAATAATCGTGATGTTTTAATGACAATGACGCAGTCCTAAGCCTTAAGTTACATTAAACAATTTAATTATAATTTCTCATAAATTAACCACATCAAATTGTTTAATACTTTCACTTTAATGTTTATTTTTTTGTTTTTGTCATTATTAAATCAGCTAAGGAACCCTTATCACTGACACTTTTTTTTTTCCTTCAAAAGACTTTTAAACGAAAAAGAAATATATTTTTTTTTTATTAGAAAAGTGAAAAAAGGATAATAAACCACAACAACCACGTGAAAATGCCGGAAACAAAATCGATTTGCTAGCAATAATTGTAATGGTGCGGTTTTTGTATTCTTTCACCATAATTTAGGGGTGAATTTTGAATTTCAACAGAGAGTAGTGAGTGGGTAAATAATAATAATAAAAAAACATAAAGAGTAAACGAATAAGTGATGATAAATATGAAACAAATAGAAAATCAGGAGAAATTTAAACACTAAACACAAAAACAAAAGAGTAATAAAATAATAAACTCTTTTAGTTCTGTTTTAAATATGTTCTTTAAAAAAAAAACCTCAAAAACTTAATAATTTTATTTAAAAACCCATTTAAATTACTCACTAGTTTTAGCCCTTAAATTGTTTTAAGAATATTTGATTTTTGTTACAAAACTCTTTTAAACTAAATTTATTATAATTTCATTAGTTTAGCTTTAATTGCACGTTTTTATTAAATTTTTCTTAAATTTTCATTTAATTTTAGAATTTTTTTCTATAACACTTCCGTTTGGTATTTTGAACCAGGAAATCATTTAAAATATCCAGTTAATTTGTTCATATTTTTGCCATTTAAACAAAACTATAAGACGTGACTTATCACGAAAATCTTTTGATTTTTTATTTATTTTTCTTTTTGCTAAAAAAAAAATAAAGAAATTCACGTAATAATTGATTTGTGTGTCACGAATGTCACAAGTGTCAAAAAATTATTATTATTATTTTTTTTTTTTTTTATCGCTGTGTCAAATGCTACTTGCTGCTCCAAAAACTGTTGTGTTGTGCTCTCTTGCACTGCTTTTAACTATTTAGTTTATCCAAATTTCTTGTGAAGTCACTTTTACAATGTAAAGGGCCAAATAAAGAAACAATGTTAACATACTTAAGCTTTTTTGTAATATGGTATTTGAAAGCCTAGCAAGGGAAATGAAAATATCTAAAATTACCCTAAAAAGTTGAAATTTTTGGAGGGTAACATGGGGATCAAATAAAAAAGTATAGAAATTGAGTTGAATGAAACTTATAATTTTCTTTGGGGAACAAGGCTTTTGCAATAAAATGAAATATTAATAAATATGGAATATATTTTGATAAAAGATAAAAATTATAACACTTTTATTCATCAATATTATTTTCAATCTTTAGAAATTTTAATCATTTGTGGTGCGATTTGTTTTAAATATTTATTTTTGATTTAAATATTTATAGCAAACAACAGATTAAAAAAAAAAAATATGGAAACACGCAGATATGTTTTTATTATAATATATATTCCCTTTATTTGTCGTTAAGGTTGACAATATCAATAGCATTTTTTCTTTTTTCGATTTTTTGAAGAGAATGGATCCAAAGCCAATTGTTAACCAAATAATTAAATAATTTATTAGGATTTGCTACAATCAGAGAGAAGAGTCTATAGTAGACAAATTTTTATCACGACAAACTTATATATATGAATAAAAATTTTCTATAATGATTTCCACTACTTCATAAAGTCTCTACTAGACAAATTTTAATCAAGGAAAACTTTATAAGGAAGCAAAGTTACCCAGTGCAGACAGAATTAAATAGTGTTATAGCAGCAGTGTAGATAGAAAACAATAGTGTTATAGCAGCGTCTATAAACAATTGTTAGATTTCGTGTGCTGACAAGTTTATCTTGACATTCTTATTATAATAGATTTTTTTCTTAGACAATTGTTTAAGACGAACTTAAAAAAATCTCCAGAAATCATAAAATACTCTTGATTTTATTGTATATTTAATGATTTCCATAAAAATTTATATTAACTGTTTTAAAACATCAAAAAAAAAAAAAAAAAAAAAAAAAAAAAAAAAAAAAAAAAAAAAAAAAAAAAAAAAAAAAAACGATAACAGAAATCTGGCTATACTGTCCACTTAAGATGTTTTCCAAAATGTTGAAATAATATAATAATATTAATTGTTCTTATAAACTACATACGGATTTAGAAATGTTCCTCATTTTTTTTATAATTTTCTAAAATTTTTTAAAATTTTCTCCCTTGGCCAATAACTTGAACCATAATCTGGCAACACTTTTTTTAGGTCATTCTATCCATGTGCTTAGTTTTATATGTCAAAAAGACATTATGACTACAAACCAGGTTGACAGGTGAGTATGCAAAGAAAAATCACTAAGAGATTTTTAGCAATAAGAGTTATTTTTGTTTTGAACTCTCTACTCTTTTACACTTGTTCTGATAAAATTCTCTCTTCAACTATAAGCTGTGATAGAAAATAAAAACTTTCTAGCATTAAAGAGTAACTAAAAAGAGAGCTTTTATTTAAATTCTAGTTCATTGTTATTGTTGTTGCTATTGTAGTTGTAGAGTAAATTCTTTAGGGAAAAATACGACCACAACAGATGGGGTTGTAAATTTTTACACGAGGAAGTTGATTTACACGAGATTAACTAAGTTTTTTTCTTTCTTTACTTTTTTTTTTTTTGTGAAAATTTACACTTCCATAGTTATTTTCAACACACACACACACACATACATATGCAAAATTACATATGTGTATATATATGTAAAAATGTAGTTACATGGGTAAAAATGTATGTATATTATGATAATATATAAATTTCTTTAAAGAATTTTTTTTTTTTTGGTTTGTTTGAATATAGAGAATGAAAAACCGAAACAAGTATTTTAGTTTAGCTCGTAAAATGCATCATAATTATCAGTTGGTTTTTTCTTCTTCTTCTTCTGGATTTTTTCATTAATTTTTCATGGCTTTGCCCCACTTTTCGGTGTAAATTATTGCAATAATTCAATTTATAATTTGTGTTTCATTTTCTTAAACAAGGTCTGTTGGGAAAAGGAAAGAATTTTGAATTTTAAACTAAAATTTTATCAACGTTTTTCATAATTTTAATCACTTTTAACTAAACGTTACGTGATATTTTATAGTTCTTGGCCATTTTTTTTTTCTTTTTTGAATTTTATTTTCTTATAGTATCAATATTTAGTCACCCATTTTTGTTTGGTCAGGCATTTACTCATTGATTTTATTATTTATTGTAATTAAATAAAAATTAAAAAATTAAGGATTAAGTTAAGGATTTTTATTTATTTGTAATTGTAATTAATGTAATGATGATGATGATGATAAGAAGTAGGAGGTTGATTATTAGTATTGATATTATGTAATAAGATTCTAACGTTATATAATGAGCTTTTTGTTTTTGTTGTTGTTGTTGTTTTTGTCACTTTTCTTTAATGTAATGTAGTTTTGATGATAAATTATTCGATACGTTTTGTGGTAGTAAAATTTTTATACGTTTTTATTATATGCTTTTCATTATATTTTGTTTGTTTTTGTTTTTTTGCTTTTATAGCTTATGATTCTCATGACACTCGTCGTTTGAAATAGTCGTTTTTATTATTTTCGATACAAGTTGAGTTGTGAACCCAACCAAATGCGACACGTAACTGAGGCACTGTAAAAAGCAACACACAATATCTTGGCCATGCAGCCAAAATACGAAAGAAGAAAAAAAGTGTATTAAAAAAAGTTTAAAAAGTGTATAGAAAAACTCTGAACACCACCGCACAGAGCTCACCATATAGCACTCAGCACAACACATCAGAGTACCGAACAGCAGCAAAGCGTAGCACCGTCGCACATCAGCTAAAAGTTGTAGTAAAACAACTACATACTACACTACTACGAGTACTATATGGCTGGGCTCTCCAGTCAGTCAGCCATTCAGTCATCTGCAGCCACTCCACACACACTCCACATTGAAAACAGCCAAACACACAAACCAAGTCAACCCAACTAACTAAAATAAACCAAACAAATCCAAGAATTTGAGTTAATGCAGACACAGCACACAAGAAAATTCCCCCTAAACAGCAACATCAACCAACCAACACTATACTACACTACAACCACCAACAACAACATTAGCAGCAGCAGCAGCAGGTCTGCAACGTCGCCAACAATACTACAGTATCAGTATCAATTGGCAGCAACAGCAACAAAAACAAAAACTTTAAGTTTTTTTCTTAAGCTGCAGAGGATTAAGTATTATAACTCGCTCTCATTGTAGTTGTAAATATTGAGGACTTTTATTCATGCTTCTTCATTTATTTTTATTATTATTGTTGTGTTTTGCTCTATTTGTTCTCAACACTCTAAAAACAAAAAGTAATAAAACTCTCTTAAATGCACAAAACCTAAGAAATTCTCTCTTGTGAGCAGGAAATTGCACTAAAAAAACAATAATAAATAATAACAGAACCCCCCAGGAAAGTTAAAAATCGTATCCAATAATAAATAAAAAGTATTTAAGCTTTTGGTGCCTTAAGGCTTTACACCACCGTCTATCTGTCTGTCTGTCTGTCTGTCTGTACAATGAGTTTGAAGACTGATGATGACTGCAAAAGATTAAAGCTTCACTATAATGTTGCATGAAATATTTGCCAAAGGCTGATGATAATGATTGGCGCAGTCCGTTTGTTGGTCAGTAGTTAAATGATTTTTAGTATGAAGGAAAGAAAAAATTATATTTATTTTGGTTTAATAGCAACATAACAACTCATACAAGTTTTTAGGCATTATAAGAGACAATTCTAGGGTTTGCCTGTTAGTATTCAATAGTTTGAAAGCTATTTGAAATGTTAAAAATTATCTGCCTATGTTTACAGTTAGACTATACTAGACAAATGTTAAAATGTTACCAAGAAAAATAATTGGTCTAATATTATTACAGCATTAAGACAAAGTTATCAGAGTACGATTGCTGCAGTTTAAGTAATACACACAAAAAATATACATTTGTGTTGATAATTTAATTGTTAACTGACAGCTTTGATATTAAAAGATATTCATGATTTCATTAGTTACATATTCAAAACTAATACTAAGAAAAAGTAAAATCCTTATTATTAAAATACTTGCTATTTGTATTAAGGCTTTACCAGATCAGGACGATTTGTGATGTCCTTCAGAATGTGTTACTGTTGAAATAAAATTTTCAAAATCTCCAGTTATTATAAAGATCAAATACCAACAGTTTAATCTATATTTAATATATAAAAGTTTTATTTTTTCCTAGATCCTTTTCAACGAAAATGACATTATAGGGTGTCTGTCAATATGTCTTACAATTGAAATACGTCAACACTTCTAACAGTATGAAAAGAATTTTAAAATATTTACAATAATATTAACACTAGGCTTTATTTTACTCAATATTCAAAACAATTTGCTCAACTGTTTATGTCAGATTTAGCGCCATATTTACTTTTCATTGCTATTCAGTAAATGTCGACATTTAATACATTCATTAAAATCCTCTAAACAACAGCAAATACTGGAATTTTTTTCATTATTTAAAGTACTACTACTTACCTCCATATGAATTTTTTTTTTATTATATTTTTAAAATTTTCAAAATATTATTTAGTTATTAAATAAACTACAAAAGAGTTGTTAATTTGTTTTATAAATCAGACATTTATTGTCGTTTGTACTTTATGAAGACAAACAAAAATATTTACAATAAGTATTTAAGTTTTTTTCTTTTTAATTATATAATGGAATTTTTTGTGAAAATGTTTTTTGCAAATCATTTTAAAAAACAATAAAATTCATTTAGCAAGAAAAAAAACTGGCGCTAGAATAATGGCGCTAAAAAAGCGTGTTATAATATTCCATAACAACAACAAATTATGCTTCTTAGAGAAGCACATTTTCGTGACAAAACTAACATTTTATTTCAATAGAAGAACATCACTTCTATATTCATCAATGATGATGTAATTTATTAGTATTTTCAGAACATTATGTTCTCTCCCAACGATTCGTAAGTATTATTAAAAAAATAAAACTGTTAGTTTATTAAGAATATAATTGAATCTTATTCCCATAAGATTTTTGCAAATTTATTTTGTTTAATAAAAATTTAGCGAACCCTATTTACAGTCCCAACTTAACACAATATAAAATATTGCTTTAGGCTGCAACATTTATTTAGACTCAAACATATTTAAATGCAAATAAACTGAATACATTTTTAACAGTAGCAGGAAATGCCAAAAATTTGAGTAGTTTATACATGATAGTGTTTGCAACATTGGCAGTTAGACTGGCAGGTGTCCATACATGTTGTCTGGTTACGCAAAAGTTTCAAATACTTCATGATGTAGGAGTTGCAACACATTATAAAAGTGTAGCAAGAAACAAATTGGGTTAAAAAAATAAGAACCCTTAAGCAACTACATTCTACACAATACATATAAATGAAACAAAAAACTGTATGAGAAGAATCAAAAAAGTACCATAAGAATAAAAAACAAAAAGTACTTTGGCTTACAATTTGTTCCCAGATACATTTTTTCTACTCGTTAAAATGTAAAAACTTTTTTAAAACCTTATAAAACATTTAAATAAGGATTTAACAAATGTTAAAATAATTTTCAATTCTTCTACTCTTCAATTTAACATATTTCTCTTTAACACAAAAATAACAAATTTCTCTTTAGTGATATCTACAATGCAACTTCTCAGAGTTTTATTTCCTTCCAACAATTTCCTGCAGTGATACTTATTTGCCGCAACGCAACATGTTTTATCTATTATTACCACTCAAACACACAACATGTCGCAAAGCAACATAATATGTTTAAAACATGTTTGATTTCAAACATTATTAAAATCCAATGCCGTTGTACAACATTATTTTAAAGATTGTTTTTAAGATGAAAATCAAACGATATGAAAGGAAAGTGTAATCAATATGTTTTAGAATGTGTGTGTGCGTGTGTGTGTGTGTGTTTGCAAATATAATGCATACATATGTATGTATGTACGTTAGTTATATTTGTGGTACGTGTATGTTACCGTTGTTTAGATAAGAAAAACAAAATTATTGACGAAATAAAGAAAGGAAAAGAAAAAAAAAAAAAGTTCAATAAAAATTGCTGTAGCAGTTGCTGCCAATTTTTAACGCTTGTTTGTTCATTTAGAATCATTGTTTGCATTAGATTTTCTTTGTAATGATGAGGACAGAAGAGTAAAAGAGTAAAATAATTAGTTTGAGATTATTTTAGAATAAATTTCCCAAGGAAATTTGTTTAATAAATTCACTGTTGATAGAAAATTTTCCAATAAATATAAAATATTGTCACTAATTTTCTTTTTTTAGAAACAATTTTAACTTAATTTCTATTTTGTATACAATTTTCAATAAATTTGCTTTTTATATAAAGTTTTCACGCAATTTCCTTTTTATATAAAATTTTCACTTATTTTCTTTTTTATATAAATTTAGTGAACATTTCCATTTTAGAAAAAAATTTCACTAAATATTTTTTTTAGAGGAAATTTTCTTTTTACAGTAAATTTTTACTAAATTTCTATTTTAAAGAAAATTTGCACCAAATGTCCTCTTTAGAAAAAATTTGAACTAAATTTTCTGTTTAGAGGAAATTTTCACTAAATTTGCTTTTTAGTAGAAAATTTCACTAAATTTCCTTTTTAGTGGAAATTTTCAATAAATTTCCTTTTTAGAGAATTTCACAAAATTTCCCTTTTAGAGGAAATTTTTACTAAATTTCTATTTTAGAGGAAATTTTCAAAAATTACCTATTTAGAGGAATTTTTCACAAAATTTTCTTTTTAGAGAAAATTTTTTCTAAATTTCACTTTTAAAGCATATTTTCACAAAATTTCTCATTTATATAAAATTTTTATTAAATTTCCCTTTTATATGATATATTCACCAAATTCCCCTTCTATAGGATATATTCACCAAATTTCCCTTTTATAGGATATATTCTACAAAATTCCTTGTTATAGGATATATTCACCACATTTCCTTTTCATAGGATATGTTTATGAAATTTCCCTTTTATAGTACATTTCACTAAATTTTCTTTCTACAGTATACTTCATTAAATGAATTTCACAAAATTCATCTGTTTAAAGTTCACTTTTCATTATACATTTTACAAAATTTCCTTTTCTTAGGATATTTTCACTAAATTTTCCTTTTGCAGAATATTTTCACTCAATTGTTTTTTTTTAATTCTAATTTATTTTCATAGTATATTTTTTATGTTTTCTTATGTTAAGCTATATTTCTGTCTTAAGTATTTATTTTTTTAAATCCAAATTTCTGTTGTTGTATGTGAATACCCTTAGTCATATGTTGTTGTAGTTTTTTTTTTTTGTTTTTAATAAAACAAATCTTAATCATTTTATCTCTTCTTTACATTTTTATAACCTTCAAAATTCTTCTTCTTTTTTTTTACAATATTTTGTAAAAAGGATTAAGTTTTTATTTTATTTTTGTTGTTTGTTATTGCTATTTGTGGTTGTTGTCGTGTTAATGGTGGTGTTGGGTTTTTAGGCGGATTTTTCATATTCCGTTTAAAGTTGAGAAGAAAGAACATTGGGCATTAAATTGAGTCTATTAATTGCCAGCCTATTGACATTTTTTATATACACATTCATGACTTTTTAACAAGGTGCGATAAACAACAAATTAATGAGGCATCTCTCAACCATCATGTGACCATGCTGGGCGCCTATGAAAAGGGCGCTCATCTGCTGCTAACATCCAAGGAATTCTTATTACAATGACCGTACGTTCGTACACACCACTTCAACCAATTCATAATTGTCATGTATTAATAGTGGTGTTTTACACCCGGTTATTAAAGTGAAGTTTTTTTTTTTTCTTTCTTACAACTTATAAATGTAAATTTGTGTAAAAAAGCTGGTGAAGGTCCCAAAACTTAAACTTTAAAACCTGTATGATCTTGGTGAGCATTTGAAATTACAAAAAAAAAAAAAAAAGAGTATTCTCATCTTAAGATACACATCTCGAAAGGCAGGCAGGCAACCTGATAGTCAATTTGATCGAAAGCTCTGATAGCACTCAGTTTAAGTGGCAGCTGATGTTGAGATTTTACATTATTGCATTCTGATCGTACTCCTCCTCCTCCTCGTCCTAAACTTCCTCCCCCTAACTATTTTTAAATGTTTTCAAAGTCCGTGTGATTGTATGATTTTAGTTTCATACATGGAACGTGTGATTAAGCGTCAGCAGCATCTTTGTAACATAAACAAACTATTATTGTAAGTTTGGATATGTATACGTGTGTGTGTGTGTGTGTGTGTGTGTCAGTGTAAACCTGATCATAAAAAAAATAATAGACATCATCTAGAAACACATCCATCCCCCGTCTGGGGAATCGTAACAATACAACAACAACAACAAATAGCAACATCAGTAACAACAATGACATGAGTTCATTGTATGACTCAAAGCTGGTAAATCGTTGTTGCTGCTGCTGCTGCTGCCGTTGTTGTTTTAGTTATTTTCGTTATTTTTATTATTATAAATACCACCCGCTGTGCAGTTGTTGGTGATGGCAGTGCACCACTGCCAAGTTTACCACTCATCCAACCATCCCTCCCTGCTTTCTGACTTGAAACCTAAACCAAAATACTAAAACAAATTTAACGAGCAACTAAATATTTTTACAAAATACTGGTACTCGTTTAGGAAAAATTAAATGTTTCTTTCAGCTGGACACTATAAAATAATCTTTAAAGTTATCGTTCTAGCAAACTAACAAAAGCCCCGAGTAGTTACACATCTTACAAACTGGGTGTCCCTTTAAAGGTTTACGACACAAAATCAAATGTCAAATAAATTTCAAGGGAGTTTTTCTGGCATTTACTTTAGATAAAACGAAAATGTAATAGACAATGACATAATTGATATGACAGCTCTTACAAGCATTTGATTGGAAGCTATTTAGGACAGAATAAAATAATGTCCATATTGTGGGTTTTAGACCTAATGGATTAATATTAGTGTAAATATGAGAGTAAGTCAGAGATTGATAGAAAAAAACCATCAATACTTTTATATTTTTATCACTTGGGGGTCATGCACTGCAATGTCTTAAGTTGTAAACTTATAGTGTGAACGTTTCTGAAGGATTGATTGACTGCCCTGAAGTTACAGTGTTCCAAAAATGTATATAATTTATCTTAAAGTCTTTAAGTTTTATCTTTGTTCTTAACCATTTAATACATGTAGATACATATACATATACATATAAAGATATGTAGTATATGTTTATATGTAGAAGTATGTTTAGAGTTTATTTACATTCCTGTAGCTGTGTTCTGTTGTGTTGTGTTTTTTATTTTTTTTATTTTTATTTGTACCTTTAAAACTTAAAATATTTCAATTTTTACTGTTTGTCATAAATTAGCAAAATTACGATTTTGTGTTTATTTTTTTATATTTAAAACCTTAACCAAAAAATATCATTTTATTCTCTTTTTGTCTTAAATGTAGGTAAGAAACAATAACAAAAAATAAATAAAATAGTATAAATAAATATATTTTATTACGAACAAAAAATGTTTATGTTGCTGTAAAGTATGTGTAACGCCCAAGTTTCTTGCAGGCGCCCATATTTAAAATCAACCATGAGAAAAAAAAAAAAAACGTTTTATTTTACTTAATTTTATTTTAAAGCTGGATGTTGATTTTTTCTTTATTTCAAATGTCGTCATTAAAGTTGTTAACAAAATTTTGTTATAACTGTTAGCTACTTTAGGTACTAAAGTTTAAGGACCCTTTATGTTACTTTCAAATATTTAAACAAAATTTCTTTGTTCTTAAGTCATCCAATTTTTTTTTTCTGGTCATTGAAACTACAAAAACACTTAAGAAATCATTTTATTTTATACGACTAATTAAAATTTTTGTCAAGTGAAAGTATTCGTAGACAAAGTGTCTCAATTAAGTGTCTTTACACTTTAAATGTTAATATTTTTATTGTTGTTGTTTTTAGGTTTTTGATTTTTTGTTAAATAAATAATTGATAAACAAAATAACAATAACAACAAGAAATTAAATTCAATGAAATTTCCATTAATTCTGTTGCAATTACAAAGAATTATGAAATAATTATGAAGATTCTAAAAATATGATTATAGCAAACATTTGTTATGCACTTCTTTAAAGTTATGAAGTTTAAATGGTAAATATCTACTATATTCCTTATTTTTGTTAAAATCATATATTTGTGAATTTTAGTCTAATGAATGAGTAATTATTGAGCTAAAAATATTTTTTGTTTATTTAATTGAGCAGAAATTATTTAAATCTGTCTATAGAATTTTATATTTCCTTTCAAAAGTTATTAATCACTAAATTAGTAAAGAAATTTAAAACAAAAAATTCTAAATTAAACAGAAAGTACTATATTTTTCCTAAATTATTTATTATTCAAAAATTACTACTAATTTTACCAAAAGTACCACATTTACGACCAATGATTTTTGTTTGAAATTGTCATCTTCAGGACTAGTTATGTGGAAGATTTAGATAGCCAGTACTGAGTACTCACTCTATAGAATGGTTCTAGAACTAATTCTTAAATCAATGATTTTTGTTCGAAACTGTCACATTCAGATTTAGTTGTATAGGTAACGGCTTCAGAACATGTACTTTTAAGGCCACTTTAAAAATAAATTTTAAAGTCTTTTTAATTTTTGTTCATAGAAGTGATGTGGAAGTCATGCAGAATTAGTTCTTAAGAATTAATTATCAAAAACAATCCTTAAAACGAATTTAGAACTATAAATAGATTCTACTCCATTGGTGTCAGAGTTGGTTGTGATACCACTAGTTCCTAGGATGTTAGCAAAGAAGATGAAGAAGTTCTGATTACACCAGTTCTAGAACTAATGATTTTAGAACATGTTTCAAGTTTTTTCCTCGGAATATAAAAATGTTTTCATTAAAATGCTCTTTGCCAACAATAATTTATTGATTAAAGGTTATATTGTTAAAAAAAAATTACCTTATTATAAAAGTACAAAAATGTTTACTTAAGTATTTAATGAGAAAATTCAATATTAAACAAAAGTACTAAAATCCAAAAACAAGGATTCGGAAACTTTCTGATTAAAAGTTAAGTTTTTTTTAAAAAAGTTTTTGATAATAAAACAAATTTTCAAAAATGTGCCTTAAAAAAATAAATAATTTTCATTAAAAGTACGATTTTTAAATAAATAAATAAATTAATTAAAAAAATGAAAATGTTTTGTGAACACAACTTTTTTAAATATTTTGTAATTTTTAGTGCAAAAAATATTTTTTTTTTTTTTTGTGGAAATAATTTTTCTTAATAGCCGGCCTTGGGCCGGGGAAGAGACTTTTAACTCTGTGGTATGTTACTCAACTTTTTTTATAACAAAAATTTGTTGAATGCGAGTTTCTTACGAAAAAATCGATTTTCTAAGCCCTATAAATTTCAAAATATTTAATTCCGATCAAAAATTTTTACATCATTATTTTCACCGATAAAAAAATCACCGATAAAAAAAATCAAACAAATCGGTGCTATTTATGCCGAAAGTACTATTTTTCCTAAAATTGCTTTATATAAATATTTATACATTTTTTTTAATAAAACTACTAATTTCCAAAAGAATAAGAAAGTACCATAGTAGCAAAAATTCTCACTAAAAGTACTATTTTTCTAAGGTATCTCTTAAATAAATAAAAGCAATATTATGTGTTTTTATTAAAAGTGCTATTTTTGAAGAAAAAATTATCATAATAAAAAAAGTTCAATATAAAATTTAAAAAATGCACTATTTTCCATAAAAGTACTATTTTCCAAAACAGTAATATTTATTTGTTATATTTAATATTTAGTAATTAATACTCGTTTTTAATAATTGGACTATAAAAGAGTTATTTTACAAAATGGAATGTTTTAATAAAAGTACTATTTTACAAAAAAAAAAAAAAACTGCTATTTTGTTTTTATTTTATATTTTACCAAGGCCTATAAATATTATTACATATTATTTAGTACTAATGCCTAATTATAAAATATATACTTATAATGCATGAGGATTTGTAAAGATAAGGACCATAAAGCTGACAAAATTTCCTAAAGAATTCATGGTTTATACAGTTACGACAAAAGAAGCAATTTTAAGTGTTACAGTGGGCTTTATAAAAAAAAATATATATATATTTATGTTCATTGAAGTTTTTAACAAACAATAATAAACATTAAAGGATTTATTAAATACGTTAAGCCCCTTTCCTTAAATAAACCTTCATTATTAAAACTAAATATTTATACAAATAGCTATAGTTTAAGAAAATATGCCCTACTTTGTAGCAAGAATGCTGACAAATATAAATTATCTTATAGCTTTAAAAAAAAAAAAAAATAATAATAAACCAGTTTTAATTGATTTCAAGTTTTTCGTAGAAATTAAAGCAGCCCTTTGCTAAATTTGAAATTATTACAATTTCTAGTTGGTTGGTATATGGGTGAATTGAAAAGAAAGAAAGAAAAAAAAGGCCATTTTGTAGGCGTGGTAGTTTTTGAAATTGAGTTATATTTATGTAGGCATAGTTTTCATTTACGCTTAAATGGGAGTTTGCGATTTATATGATGCTACATAACTTATTTCACATGAAATCTATATACATATACATACGTACATACATATGTATATGAATATAAGTAAGAGTTTTTACAAGTGTATTGTATTATACATTTATGTAAACTCTTCGTGCTAAAAAGTAACATTGTATGTAAAGAAACACTAAGGGTTATAATTAAAGATACATTAAATAGAATATAAAATATGTTTGGTTTAACTATTACCTTTTCAAACTGTAAAAAAAAAACTGAAAATCACATTGAATTTTAATTTTATTACAATGTTGTTATAATTATACTCAGTAGTGTAGGCGTATACCGCCAGTTACATGTTCGTTCGTTTGTTTGTTTGTTTGTTTGTTTGTCTTTCTGATTTGTAACAACTTTAATTTCTTTACATGAAATGTGACTGTGCATACAATCAGCTCTACAAGTCCATTTGTTCCATCATTCAAATCTAAAGAATATGGAAAAAAATATATAATAAAGTTTTTTTTTTTCTTTCTGACAGTGAATAACAAAAGAAGGTTCTTATAAAAATATAGTTTATTCAAAATTGGCAGTAAAAAATACATTAAGTTTTATATTAAAAAAAAGTTGTTGTCTTAAGAAACATATTTAAACATTTTTGATTTCCATTGTAGTTTACAAGTTCATTATATGATATTGGTGTGTTACATGTGTGTTGCACTTGTTTATGGAGTGGGAGACTTTAAAGCGTTAAGTTCAGTTTGAAAATTGAGTGAGTGACTGACATCCCGGCTGCCTGCTTTTATGCCTGGTCAGGCTAACTGACTATACGTACGTCCGTCCGTCCTTCCGTCCGTCCATCTGTCTGTTTGTTGTTATAGCAATTTAGTTTGTTTTGGCGGCTATTTAAGTGGAACGCAAATATGGAAATTTTTCCTATTCCACCTTTATGACTTCTTAAGAATGTTAAAANACTAAAGCAAAAAAAAAAAAAATATATTTTTTTTGTTATGATAAAACACTAAAGCCAAACAACAGCGCTAAACTTAACACAATAAAACCAACTTACGCTAGGAATCGTAGGAAATAAAAAAATAATTTCGTAAGTCTAGGAAAAAAACCGGTAAATTTAAAACAATTCTTAAGTAAATGTTTTAAATTAAACATTAAAATTATAGTATTTTGTTATTAAGTCGGCAAACAAAAACAAAAACAACACACTTTAAAACAAAATGCACTTGAATTTGTTGCGCCCCCTTTTTATAATTTTTTTTTTTTTTGATTTTGTTCATTTGATTTTATTTGACAAGCAACCTAAGCTCTAACAATAAACAAAATTTGATATGAAATATTCTTTAAAACTACTGGCGCTTGTCAAATTAAATTGTCGACAGCCAGCTGCAGTTGAGGTGGCTTGGTTAGGCAGCAGGTTGATTTATAAAACGACACCTTTGGCATTTTGTTATGAAACATAGATTATGTTGACTTGTGCAAAATTACACTCTATGGGGGATTTTTTGTTTCTATTTTTTTTTTATTTTTTTTGTGGATAAATGTAATTTTTTTATATTAATTTTGTAAATAAATTAAACATTAGCCTTGTTGAAATTTATGATTATTTATTGTTTAGTTTAAATAGATATATTAATTAGATAATAAATTTGTTAAAATATTAGAATTTCAAGTTATTTGAAATATTATTTAGTTAAATGAAGTTGTTAAGGTTTTCAATGAATTATTAACTAAGTAGAAAAGGCATTACAATTCGTAGGGTAATAAACTTTTGGTTCTTGTTTAAGGTCCTTCGAAATGGACACTAATCAATTGGAAGATCCTTTATGATCTTTAAATTAAGTTTTAAATATATTTTTTCAATCTTTAAAGTTTGAACACCATTTTCAATTCCTAAGTCATTTTATTATTTAATTTATATCTAATAAAAAAAATTCAGTATAATTAGTAGACTTTTAAAATTTGTTTTTTTTTTTTAATCCTAAGATTTTTTTAAAGTCTTAATTTAAGCTCAAAATGCATGCAGAAATATTGCCAATAATGGGGCACGGAAATCGAAATAAAATTTCATACAAAAATTCTCATGTTGTAAAATGCACGATGAAACGTATATACTGACAGTTTTTTGCAGCTTCCTGATCAAAATTTGTATATTAATGATGCTCGATGATATGTTATGATAAGTTTAGGGCCGAAAAGCTGTCGAAATTTCTTAAAAAAAATCGTGGTTTGCAAAGATGTATAAAGTTGCGGCAAAAGAAGCAAGTGGGCTTTTTAAATATCGAAAAATATATCAAAGAATGTTTGCAAAAAAATCATTTTCCTTTCATAAGAGAGCACAATGGGTCTACATATTTTTGATCATACGTAACTCCTTGGTTGCGTATGAAAAATTATATAATATATTTTTTACAACCTAATACCAATTTAACCAAAATAGAATAAGGTTGTAAGGGAACCATATTAGTGATTGTGATAAACATACTTATGTTTATTACCAAAATAATTTTATATGGCCACGAATATGTGTCTACTATAGCGTGGATCTCAAAAATACATACATTTAATAAATGAAATCTATAATAATAAAACTTGAAACAATAAATTGAAAAATCTTTCTATTTTCCTCCTCAATTGCTTGGTTATAGCAACAACTATAAAAAACTTTTAAACATTTTTTGATTGCCACAAAAATACTCAACTATATTTTGTTCTCTGAATATAAGAATCTAAATAGAAAATGAACTTTATGTTCTATTAAAAAAAAAAAAAAGTTTTCCTTTTTACCCTGGGAAAATTTTCACATTTTATTATAAATTTTCAAACGTTTCCATATATTTTATTCGCTGCTTTGGTTAACTGATATAATCTATATTAAATTATTGACTCTTAAATAATACAAATTACAAGTAATTTGTATTAAAAGCTTCATTCATACAAATTAGTTACAAAACACAAAAAAAAAAAAAAAAAAACTTAAAATGAAAATAGAAATTTGGGTTATTTAACATGAAATTATAGAGAAAAACTGTTTTAATATAAAAAAAAACTCCACGGGAAAAAGTTAATCATTTTTAAAACGCATAAAAAAAATATATATTTTTTCTAATATTTTCCACGTTTATATATATACACACACACACACACACACAATTTTAAGCTTGTTATCATAAAACTAACTGCACCTTAAGTTTTCATTTTGCTTTCTTTGTGATTTGTTTTGTAGCTCTTGTTGTAATTTTGTTTAAATACAAAATTATAACATGAAGTAGAAAAATAACAAAAAAAAACTTATTAAAGATAAGATCTGGGGAAATGAAATTTTAACTATTTCTTTTTTTTAAATTAGTTTAAGAATTTATATAGTTTCTAGTCAGATACTAAGATCTTTTTTTATATTTCAAATTTTATAGAGAAGGCGCATTAAAACACGCCCTATTTCTTCATATTTATATACAGTTTGTTATAAAAAAAATATAAAACTGTAACAATTTATATTTTGCGGATAAACAACGACTTAAGGAAATGGTATTTTTAAGTTAATTTTTAAAAGAGATAAAATTCTAATTTTGCCATTTATAAAGTCATAAATTAGTTTCACTTTTAGGCATTTTATTAAAGGAAAATAACATCATTCATAAGTCCTTTTACACCCCTTAATCGTATATGTTCTTAAATGTTTAAAATCCTAAATTAATAGAAACTCTAAGAATATTTCTATTACAAAATAAACATCAAAATATTGCAATATTTTTATTTTCTCACCATTGAGTTTTATATTATTTGAAAGCTCTTGTATTTTCTTAATTTGTCACTTAAACAAATATTCTTATTTAAATTTAAAACAGATGTTATTACTTCCTGTTCTAATTATTCTTTTAAAACAGAGTTGTTTATTTAAAGGTGACACTTTTTAAAAGAGTGATGCCACATGAATAAAATTCATATAGGAATTAGAGAAAAATCTTATAGGAATTTTTAATTTTAATGTAGTTGTTTAAATAAAAAACATATTAAATAAATAAGATTCTAATTGGATTCGAAATTCCTTTTATATATTTAATACTTGTATTATATTTAACCAGAACGTTTAAAATCTAATTTGAAATTAAATTCCTAATGTTTGCATTAAAATAAACTCAATCTTAATTAATTTTAAAATAATTACACAATTCACAAAAAATATAAGTTAAGTTATATGATATTTAAAGCAATACATTATTTAAAAAAATTTATTGAACTTGAAAATAAAATTACACAGTGTTTCAAAAAAAAAAAAAAAAAAAAAAAAAAAAAAACAGATTCCAAGCGTGTCAGGGATATAGTGGTTGAACTACTAAAAGTGACCATTTCGGGTGGGTAATTTTATTAAAAAAAATCGCTAAAAATTTATTTACAATATGACAAAAAAGAAATTTTTATATATGTAGATAGTCCTTGTAAATTTGTAAATATGACTACAAGTACATATGTTTTCTTCATAAATAAATCTAAATAATAATGCAGCAAAAATGATATAGTTATTTGAATCCGTTAAAAAAAGAATATTAATCTCGAATTGAAACTTTAAAAAAAATGTTCTATTTATTTTGATTTTCTTCCAAAATGGTGGCAATATTTATTCACTTTTAAAATGTGTTTAGTGTTTTAGTTCTGGGCTATAACATTTTTGTAATGCTTTCAATGGAAAGAAGTGTAGGTGGAGCGATTTCCGGAAGTGGGTTTATATGAGAGCTATAGTCAATTATGGATCGATTTTCATAAAATTCGGTAAAAATTAATTGATATTTGTATCGAACTTTTTTCACCGAATTTCATTAAAATATTTCTAATTTTAAGGCATTTTTGAGTATTGAAATCCTATATTGGGAGGGGGTGTGGTTTTTATATGGGAGAAATAATGAACCCATCACAAGCATTTTCAATAGGGTTCGTCCTTGTAACATAACAGTTCCACATACCAAATTTTATTGAATTATGTTCATAGTTGCGAATTGTACTTTTCGGGATTTTCAAAAATGGTTTTAAGTCTTTACTAAGATTTTGGCTTTTTTAAAACTTGTGTCATATACAACCTGGGTATAGTAATTATCGTTTTCGGGAGAATATTTGCATTGGGGCTAGATAAAATAATGGATCGATATTAATCAATTACTTTGATATTGATTATTAAAGAAATTAATTTAAATAAAATACAATTCACAATAACACGATAAAGATTGTGAATTGGACAATTATATTTCAAGTCTGAAATTATTAAACAGATTTATGTTTTGTTGCTGTCATCTTCTAATTTACCAAATCTGTTTTGATACCTCCAAACAAAGATCGATTTTAGTTAATTATGAATTCAACTAAAGTGGCATTGTCTCTCGCAATTTCAAGCAAGGATATTTTATATATTTTTCTCTCAAGATTGTGTAACTTCCTCAGTAGGGTACTTCAAATCTCTGTCCGTCCGACCGTCTGTCTATCTTATAACAGATGTAATTGTAAGTTTTGAGATAAAAACATCTCATTACTAAAATATTCATTCTATTTTACTACGATCACACTACTACTAAGAGTACATACATACATGCATACATATATCCATACCATGGCGCGAACCATCCAACCAACCAACCAACAACCATTACTAACATCTAAACGATCTATCGTTTAGAATTAAATGCCACATGATTTATCTTGTAGATTGATAAGTAGATCGATAAATTGCCATGTATCGAACAATCTTTTTGCTATCTCTCATAGTTTTTTTTTCGTCTACGCTATACAACAATAATATTACATACAATACGAATACAACAAAACATAGTTGTAGATATAGTACAATATAATATAATATAATTGAGAATAGCTAGCGCGCGCCTGCAATTACTAGCTACACACACTCTTTTCAAAGAAGACCAGCTTTAAAATATGAAATTTCTAATCAAAGTTATTAGATATTGAGGTCTTTAAATAATTTAAAGCTTAATAAACTATGGCCACCTTAAATGTTTGTAGGTATGTGTAAGGCTTTTAAATGAATATTATGGCATAGAATAGAGTTAACTTGGCTTTATAGCCGTCCAAGGTATTTTACGTTTGCTTGATTAACGCAGCCTTAAAGTTCAATTTTAAAATAAAACTAAATAAACTTGCATGTTCCAATGTTGATACGTCTGTCTGTCCGTCCGTCCGTCTGGATAGCTGGTTGGTTGGTTGTATGTTTGTTAAGTTGTATAGTTTTTTTGTTGCTGTTTTTATTAAATGAAATAAAAAAAAAATTGTGTTGCTGTTTTGTTCAGGTGCTTAAAAGCCGAATAAGTACTACCAATAATCAGCACAGACTTGCTGTTGGTTGTTTAGTGTTGGCGGTAGCCATTGTACACCTGCATTTTTCATACACTTTAATCTAGCGAGATAAAGCAGGATATTTACTAATTTAATAATACAAAAGCATTTAAATTCCTAATCATATCTCGTAAAAGCAGCCGCCTTCTCAATCCTCGATCCACTTACATTTATTTTATATTCTTATACATATATAGACAGAGGGACGGAAGGAAGGACAGACAGACAGACAGACAGACGTTTGAACGTATTGATAGACACATTCATGCTTACGCTGCAAATTTCAAGTGTTGCACCAAACTCATACCCGCCATACCACACCACACCACACATAACATAACAACGCAACTAAATAAAAATTCGTTCACGTTTAACAGCACGTAGCAGCAGTCAATTCAGCTGAATTCTTAGTAAAACTATAATTTGGTCCAAATATTCTCACCATTACAATGTAAAGAAATGTTCTTTTAACATTGAAGCCAAAACAGTCAGTCAGCTAGCCAGCCAGCCAGTCATGTAGTCATTCCATAAAAGTGCTCCCATACTTACGACTGACTTTATGCTAAAAAAAAAAAAAACTCTTCAGATTGTTTTGATCTTTTGATTTTGCTATAAAAATCAACCATACAGTTTTTGTTGCTAGATCGTTTGAAACGTAAGTGTCCTTTGAATTCCAAATAGAAAGTCTAGTATATTTTATGGTCCCTTAATAATCTCGATTACAAGCGGTTTATAATTTCAAATAAACCAACTAATTCTATTCTATTCTATTTACTTTAAGGACCAGCCTTTTGATCTACACTTCATGGATTTGCTCTTCAAAACTGTTGGGAAGTGATATGCGTTCGATCGTTTAAATCTTCTCTTAGTGGTTCGTATCTATTTATTGCTCATGCTAAGCATGGTTTTGTAAAGATTGCAATAGCAATTTGTTGGCCAACAAGTTTTAATATGTTCTTTCATTTTAACATTATTATACGCAAATGAATGGAATATTTATTTAAAGTTTAAATATATTTTCTATGTTTGAGAAGATTACACACACAATGATGGCATTGAAAGAGTTATAATGTTTTTAATGGTTCTAAGGATCGATCAATTAATTGTGACCCATTTAAAAAAAAAAGAGTCTCCCACCCTTATTTACGAAAGTTTGTATAGCAGCTGAAACATTCAGGTGATGTACATTGGAACAAAAAGGGTCGAAAATGGCGCTTATTGATCAATAAATAAAACAATGTTTTTGAAGTTTTATCAAAGAAATTCATATATTCGTCCATCCATTTGTTTTTTATTATTATTTTTTTTTTTTTATTTCAAATTCAAAATTTTTGACTTCACATTTCTTTTATTTCATAAATAATTTTGTTCTTTAACTAACTATCGTAAGTCGGTTGTAAATATTGGTGTATATGTGGAAAAACTTAACTGAATTCTTCTCTTGTGTTTTCTCTTGACATGTAGTATATAGGGTACCCATCCAAACTTAATTTTAATTTACTTTGCAACGAACAGTACGACTAGAGGCAAAATTTTTGATAATAAGCTATATACTCTAAACTCGGTCAGATCGAATTGAACTGTATGGAAAAGTTTTGGAGGAGGACCTAAGCTTTAAGAAAAAATTTCTTGTAGTCACCTTGTTATTAAACGACATAAGCTACAGTGTGTCCAAGTGGATTACCTTGAGTATGTAAAAGTTTCAAAAGTATGTATGTCTATTATTGGTTCTATTTTACACATTCCTCCATTGCTTATTTCTGTAATAAAGTAGTAATTTTTTAATAAGAGTGATTACAATACAGTGCAACAATTCACTCGAGTCCCCACTTCTATTTCGAACTAAAAGAATCCTCAAAAGATCCTGCCTATTTGATATGGAAATTTGTGCTTAAGCTTCATAACCGAATCAGTTTGGAATTCTTATCCCAGTATCTTAAATTTCAAGGCATAAAGTTGGACGTTCTCTTGGGTTGATGTATGTTCTTTGAACAAACAATCTAGTCTATTCTAATTGTACATTTTTTTTAAATTTACTTTTCCCGTTAATGGTTCGCACCACTTGCCAGAGAACAATTATAAAAAATCTTAACAAATTTTATTCCTACTTTTGTAAAAGTTTAAAAGAAAAACTTTAAAATTTATTAGAGTTTAGTTGTGTATGTAAGCAACTGAGTGCTATTCCTTAAATAAAAATTGATCATTTCTTTCGAACCAAAATACATTTATATTAAAGGGGTTTAAAAACATAAATACATATGTACATACATACATACATATATGTATTTGTATATTGGTGCTGCTGCATTTGTTGTCGTCT
>MINK01189040.1:1752-13488 GCA_001735545.1 Phormia regina | reverse complement strand
GCAATAGTATATTTTTATTTTCCACTTAATACAAGTATAGATCCATAATTGGCTCCTTCTCGAATTTTGGTACGTATAGGCAATGGTGTAGGGTATCATATGGTCGGTCTTGACCGAATATACCTTCTTCTGGGGTTTTTTATTGTAACGATCTATTTCTAAAAGCCTACAATTTAATTTTGTAAATTTTTTTTTTAATTTTGGAATATTTATACAAGTTTCTTAAAAAGTTATAGGAATCATTCGAGAACTATTAATTTGTTCTCAGGAGTGATGTAGAAATCATGTGGAATTAGTTCTTAGACACTAGTTCTTTAAAACATTATTTAAAACGAATTTAGAACTTCGGAAAAGTTCTTCTCCATTGGTGTAGAATTGTTTGTGATACTATTAACTCTGAAGATGTTATAAAAGAATCTAAAGTGGTTCATATTAAACCAGTGCTAGAACTAATGATTTTAGAACGTATTCTAATATTTTTCCTGGGCGTATTTATTTATAGTTTAGTTTATTTATTTATTTAAAAGCTTCTTCACTCCCTGATAAAAATTTTAAATCTGGCTCCTTTTGGATTTATAGCACGAAAAGCTCATAATTACTATTTTTAACTGTCTCATTGTAAACAGTAAAGTGGTTGTGTGTGCACAAAAGGATAGATTAACGGGGCCTTAATCTACCCTAAATGTAAATGCAGCGAATCAACAGACACATTTTTCTTATGGGAGGATTACTCGATGACATCCCCAGCAATATTGATTATTGCACTCCTATACCCTTTCTTAACAGAGGCTTCTCTGATCCTGTACTAAGGGACAGTTCTGTAGAGGTCTATACTGATAGATCCAAATCTGTTGATGGGGTTCATTCCCAAATACAAGAAAAGTATTTCCTTTAAATTGCCGGATCACTGTAGTTTTCTTCAAGCAGAGATCTCGGCCATAAAAAGAGCGGTAAACTGGTTGATGTACTATAGGGTATTCGGTGTGGATATCCAAATCTGTACGGACAGTCAAGCTGCGATTAAATCTCTCTCGGGTGTTTTTTTCGACATCCAGGCTGGTACATGAATACCGGACATCACTAAATGAGATGGCGAGACATTCAAATGGGATAGCTCCTTAGATATGAGAAAGTAGATCAATTAGTCGGCGTTCCGCTCTCCTCTTGCAGATCCATGATACTGAGGAATCTGTCGAGGATTGCACAAGACAAGTGGTCGAACCTGTCAACATGTTCAACCTCGAGACAATTATGGCCCCATTATAATGAACTTCGGTCAATTCTCATCTTGGGACTACCAAGACATCGGCTACGTATTCTGATATCCGTTGTCACAGGGCACTTGATTGCTGGTATGCATGCTAGGAGACTAGCGCTCTCTTTTAACGACTTCTGTCGAAGTTGCTCTGACGAGGAGGAGACAGTGGTGTGTACAAGACAACAACACTTTATAGCCGTTGAAGTGATTGTGCATTTAAAAATAGGGCTACCTTGTAGTCATAAAAGTATCTATTTTTCATTTTATTGACCCTTTGGTAGTCGTGGATATGATTGTGTGTGTGTGTCAAAAAGTGACACCTTATAGTCATTTTGGTGGCAATACACTTCCTCCTAGGTCAAGTCAATTTTTACTTTTTTCTGTGTAGATTTCTAGGAAATTTGGTGAAAATGAAAACAAATTAGGAGGCTAAAAATAAGTTAACAAATTATTTCGTTCATAATATCTCCTAAACCAAGAAATAACTTTCTCATCTCTGATCAATTTAATCTTTAAAGAACAATATATCGTCAACTAAAAGAGATCTCGAACAGTAAAATCCTCTGTTAATTAAAAAATGTATAGTCGCTTTATATATAATGGATTGTTTATATGAGAGGTGTTGTTAAATTTTTGCACCCTGTGGATCCATCGCCGAGTCGAATAAATTTAAATAATAAAATGTTAATGTAAAAATTCATTGAATTTAATTTTTAACCAATACAGCAAATATTGGTTAACTAGTATTAAAACTGTTAAGCTACCATCTTATATTTAAACCATTTTCTCTATCTTTCAATTAGAAATTCACTTAATCCTATTGTAATTCATTATTTACCACGTTTCTGCTGTAAATTTAACTGCATCAAAGAAGATAATTTTATGGCACGCGATTTAAAATAGTAAAAAACTATTTTTAGAAGCAATTAATTAAAGTGGAAAATAATGAAAAAATAGTGAATAATAACAACAAAAATCAACTAAATAATAAATATGTAGATACATTTTAGTCTAACTACTTCCGAAATACAAATTAAATTAAATGAAAATTGCATTTTGATAGGAAAATTAAATAATTTTAATTTTAATTGTGGTTGAAAATAATAAACAAAAACAGACTATGACATGAACAATTTATTAAAATTACTGGTTTGAAGTGCAAAAACAAAAGAATAGAATTATATATCGAAATCCTCGATTAATACAACTTAAAAGGAATCTAGATAAATTTTCTGCAATTTAGATCAATTAAAGCTAGAAAAATGAAGGAAAATGTGCAAATTTTTTTTGAAGGGTCTCAAGTTTCAGTTCGATTTTAAACAATTGTTTAAACTATTTATGCAAATATTTGGTATCGTTGTAAAGATTATTACTTGAAAAATAATAATATATAAAAAGCAAAGTATTAGAATAAAATTTATTCAATAAATTAACCAAAAAGTGTAAAATTTTTATATTTTTAGGTTATTTTGCAGAAAAAATATTTGAATTTATATTAAATCTTTACTAATAAGCTTTCATAATGAAATTTTAGTATAAAACAAAATTGTCCTTAAAACAACAATATAAATAGATTCTCACTTTTTTGTTCGGAAATACCTAAAATTCCAGTTCGAAAAAAGCTTGTTTCAAAAGTTGACTTTTTTTCAGCAAAGTGATCATAATGTTGTTATAAGAGGCGTGGCTAATTAAATACTCTTTTGGGTTTTTAGCTAACATATGTAGGTACACGCAGAGAAAAAATATGGTTCTGGTGACCATAAACTAAGAGCAACATACTATGATTCCAGGTTACAATAAGTATTTTTGTACGTAATCATTATTATGATTCCTTTTTATCATTTATTAGTAAAGTTTATAACTTTTCTTAAATATTGCCTTCAATTTTATCATGTTTTTATCATTTAATAGTCTCATGTTATCATAAATATAAACAAAATATATCATATATATATAATCCAATTTTATCATATAAATAATCCCAATTTATCATATTTATAATTCCATTTTTTCATATATATGTAATCACATTTCATCACATATATTATCCAATTTTACTTTTTAATTGTAGAAATAACTAAATGTTTGAATTTTTCATATATATGATTTCATACAAAAATTTTTAAATATATATTATGATTCAGTGAACCATATTCAAATTTTGATTGTGTATAATCATTGAATAATCATAAACTTTGCTATCATGAACATGGTATTATTCAAAACAAAGAGAAACATCTGTACAATCACTAAATAGTTGTGGTGATCATGGTGTGACCATGTTTTTTTTCTGCGTGTATGTAGTAAAGGTATTTTTTTTTTTAGTTTCAACTGTGACATTTTTGAGTTCCCCAAAAAACTAAAAATAAAAAAAATAAATTAACAAGTTTCTGATAGGGATAAAGGGGTGACCGTTACCCCAACTGCCCTTGGATTAATTTTACGTGTATTTTATTAAGGCTTATTTTAGGAACATGAAGAAAAATTATGGTCCTGAGGAAAATAATGTGTTTTAAAGAAAAAAAACAAAAAAAAAACGTTACCAACTTTTTGAAAAAAAATCACAAACTTTTTATTTAAACTACATAGTTATATGATCTTTGCGCAAAAATTATTTAAAATTTTGTACAGAATCTAGAAAGTATTTTAGAAAAATTTAAATTGAGCCCAGCAATCCAAAAAACCAAAAAACATGTCCAAGAATGGGTCAAAATCTTTACTTTTGTCAAAGATCTTTTAAAGTAAAAGAGATTACCCACACATGTAGCTTATTTTTCATAGAGATTTATAAGGACTGTTTATATACATTTTTTTAATCAAATCATAGATGAAGTTTTGGCTATTTTTTTAATGTCCAATCCCTTGGTGATTAATTTTGGAGGTTCATCTCATGTCTCAGGTTCATGAGCCGCAAAGAACCTGTCCTACTCCAAATTAATATACATGCCCCACAGGATTGTATTTCACTCAAATATGTCCAGTAGTTCTGAAGTTACAGAATTATTTCCAAAAAAATTTCATTTTGGAACCACTGTGTTAGGTCAAAAATGTAATTTCACTCATTGGGATAGTGGCTTATGGTTTCAACGTGTTGCCTGCTATCTGTTGATAGCAGTAACACAGTCACAAGGGTGACAGGAGTTTCTAGGTAGCTCCACACCAAAGCGAGGTGGAATAATGCAGCCAAGAAGTGGATTATTNNAACCTGTATGTGTAACAGCATATGGGGGCGTTGGTCGGCGCATTATACTCACCCGGTGAGCTAAGACCACCGTGGGGTAAGGCCATCATTTTTATTTTAAATTTTAGATTGTTGAAATTTTTAATGAAAATATCTCGAAGACTTTTTAAGAGAATAGTGCGTACCAGCATGTTTTCTTAAGGATTTATAAAAAACTTGATAAAATCGGCTGAGGAATAAAAAATTACTAGTGGTTTAATTTTCTATGACATTAGTACTCTCTCTCCCTCTGCTACGACTATGTGAAATTTCACATTATTCCAGTTGACCGATTAGAAGTTACAGATTTATTTCGATTCTGTTCCACGGTTTAATAAGTTATTAAATATTTTTTATATGAAAATTTTCATATAAAATGGCTTAAATTCGGGAGGGTGTGTACCTTGACCACTTGAGTTATTAGTCTTGTTTTTTTCTCCTAAAGTCATCTCTATGAAGTTACCTTTCAGAAAAGTGCAAAATTATATATATATTAAGGTACATTTAAATACCTGATGTTAAGGGTTCCATTTTAATTTTTCACTTTAAAACACTTTTTACTTAAAATAAATGCACTGAAATTTGATGAAAATTAATTTGTTTACAATTTTATATAAAAAAATATTTAATTTGGACTGATCCTTTTAACCCTCCGTCATGCACATGTATCTGGCCAGATTTTTTACGAATTTAACTGTGATTTAAATATATTTATAATTTGGCTAGCGGTTTGAGTCTGCAGGTACCCTCTACATATATTGTTAGGTATTGTTTTAAGAAAAAATACATGAAAAAAAAACAAACAAAATTTATGTAGATTTTTTCATCTATACATCGTATACGTAGCGCATGTATCTGGCCAGATACACGCACATGAGGAATACTGTACCAAATATTGAAAACCGATATTACTTACCTACCTCATTACACGGGTTTAGCATGTAGATCCAAAAAAAAATAGAAAATATATATCTGTCTGGCGTGATAATATTATCAATAAAATAGCATATTTTTCATATCAATGTACTGAAATATATAGTGTATCTGGCCTGCGCTACGTACGTGACATGTGCATGACGGAGGGTGTAATATATTTTTATTCTGTATCCAATTTCATTACAAAAATTTTTTATTTAAAAATTTATTTAATCGCCAGTATTAACACATTTTGCCCCAACGCATAGTTGGGGTAAAATCCCAAATTTGTTGGTAATAAATATATATCTCCACACATTATATTGAAATTCTTCCACATAATTGCAGAGGAGGACTTAAGCTTTCAGAAAAATAATCTTGTGATCGAAAAAAATTAAACTTTTATCGAAAATTCACCGTTTTTGATCTATGCCTGATGTAGGGTATATATTAAACAATTATGATGTCTTATCTTTTTAAATTTATAAAGAAAATTTGTTTTTCTTTCTTTCAAAGTGTTGACTTTGAATATTTTTCACGTCTAGACGAATTGAGATAATACAAAAATTCATTTGGCATATTATTTTGAAGTAGGTAGGAAGTTGCAATATATTTAAAAAAAAATTTTAACCTTATATATCTCTGGACTTATTCCCGAAAAAGTAAAGAAAGTCGAGGCAAAAAAATCAAAAACTAAAAAGTCAAAGGTAAATATCTTTTTAAGTATAAGAGATAAATTTTTCTTTATCTTGACAAACACTTTACAAAAATATAAAAATCTTTAAAATTGGATTTCATTTGAAAAAGTTACGATTTTTAGAAACTTTTACATACTTGAGGTAGTCAAATTTCACACCCTGTAGATTATGTTTTGTTATCATAGGGTAACTACAAGATGATTTTTCTGAAAGCTGAAGTCCTCCATTGTAACTCTTTCATACATTTCAATCTAATCCGAGCTGTAGTTTTGGAGATGCATTTAACCCCACAGTGCAACGTGCATCACTGTAATAAAATATTTGTTAAATCATTTTGAAGAGTCGTTAAAGTCAATAATAGTGTTTTAACTTGTTTTATTTATTTTTAAATCAATTATAGTTATTGTTTTGTATTTTTTATTTTTGTTTATGTTTTGTTGTCCTCAAACACACAATTATTATTATTATTGTTGTTTTTTTATTTTCGTTTCTAATTGTAAATAATTGATTTTGATTACATTCTCCGTTCTCCTCAACAAAAAGAGAATTTTAATCAGTGTTGCCGATTTCTGTGTAATTATCCAAAAAATGGGACAATTTTAAATTCCTTGGATAATTTATGGATAATGAAATTTCTGTGTATGGTTTGTGTAATTTCGATGGAACTTAATTTCATAAATAAATATATTAAATGTTAATAAAAAGTCATGCATATTTTTTCAACAAAATTGCTCTAATTTAGAGATTTAAGATTGTGAAAATGAAAGCGTGAATTTCAAAAATTATTTTTATTATCTTTTATCAAACCTTAAACAAAATTTTTATTAAGTAATATAAACGTTCAATTTATGAGAAGCAATTAACAAAACTCATAAAAAGAAAATATAAAAAGGAGTTGTCATTGGTAGAAATATCAGGAGCTTAAAAACTGTATTGATACTTATTGTCAAAGCGATTTTACAGTGTCTTTTTTTTCAACAGCTGGTTTGTTCGCTTTGAGATATTTTATTTTTTTATGAGATCGCATATCTAAATCATTTTTATAGCCCTACACGCACCACAGGGTGGTTGGGTTATTATGTGTTTTGGGCAATATATGTATAAGCAGATAAGAAATTTTTTGGCTTACACCTGCACCATAAAGATAACCTGTTGCGAGACTCAGAATCCATTTTTTGAAGTCGATTTAGACGACTGTCGCGGTGCCGTTCCGTACTGGTTGGCTGGCTGTACATGAAAAAGTCTTGTGCGCAAAGTACAGGTCGCAAATTTTTTTAGAGAATATATTTGATAATTTTGTTATATATGATTTGCATTATTTTTGGGCACACCAGGACTGAAGCCTACTTTAGATTGATTTTGGCCATGATCGGCCTATTATTTCCACCTAGCCCCCATACAAAATGTTCTCTATCGACCGACGCGGAATAGAGTTTTAACATCAAAAAATACCTTAAAAATTGAAATATTTAAATGAAATTTTTAACGATAAAATAAGCCGTAAAGCCTTATTTGCCAGATTTCTACCAAGATCGGTCCATAATCTACCATAGCTCCCATAATGAACCACTCTTTCGAAAATCACCTTTAACGTACATAATCACCATTAATAATAATCTTAATTATTAATTTGAATTATTCGACAACATGATAGCATTTTATATAAGTACCCTGCAGAAATTCTTAATGGCAGCTCAGTCCATAATTTGAACCATGGATCTCATATAAGAAACCCATTTTGGGGGAACTCACCACACAAAGTGCATAAAATAACACATGTGAATCCTTCACTTAATTCGACGTATATAAACTTATTGTATTAGTATGTTTTTATTTTCCACTTAAGAGTATGAGATCATAATTGGCTCCTTGTTCCGAAATCTCTTCTGTACACATCAGGCAATGGTGCTAGGGTTTTATGCCGCTATGCATCGGCTTTGACGCACTGGACCATAACCTTTCTCTCCCACGTTCTTTTCTTATCTGGAAACGCCCCGCCTCCCTTAGTAATTTGTAAACAAGTGTTCTACAATTTCTCTGTGTAATTGCTATAAACTTTTTGGATAATTTAAAGGCTCTGCGGTTGTGTAATATGAACAATCGACTTCCGCGCACAACACTGATTTTTCACATAAAGTTTTCTTTCTATAGTTGTTCTTAATCACGCTCCTTATAGTTTTGTTAATGTTTAAATATTTTTTTATGTATGAATGAATATGTGTTATAAACGGTTTGAATGATGCACATTTTTAACCACATTTTAATGATAATTGGACTTTATTTCATAATTTTTGTTGTTCGTTGTTATTATTATTATTTTTTAAACATAAAAAACGGCCATAGATAATAACAACATCAACAACTTAAACAACAAAAACTTTCATTTGAAAGTCTCATTTTAATTAATGGGTGAAGGTCCATGCGTTGTTGACGTTTTTATTTCTTTCTTCTTTTGTATGAGCTATATGTAAGTACTCGCAAACAACATTCATTCTTCTTTTTCATTTTTATTCATTTAAGTATCTTGGCAATTTGTAAGTTCACTTTTGTTTTTGTTTTTGTTTTTTTATATATTTGTTGTTTTTTTTTTTTTTTATTTTTATTTTGGGGCTTTTATTATTTTCAATATTCTTTGTTTTTTTTGTTGTGTGGGTAAGTAAATTATTGTTTAATTGCAATTGTCATGCAAAGTCATTTTGATTTTTTAAAATCATACGATTTAAATGTTTTGTTTTTTTTGTTTGTCTTTTGTTTTGTTTTTGAAACATTATTTTTGTTTGTTATTATTATTTAGGTTGTATTTATGTTTTAAAATAGTATATTATAGAAATAACAAAATATTAATAAAATAATAATATCACAGCAAACAAATGAGCTTTGCCAAAAAGCAAATTCTATTTCATACACATCGAAAAAGGAATAAAGTTTATATTTTTAAACTTTCGTCCATAAAAGTGTCCTTTTTTAACGGGAAAAAATGTTTAATAATTAAATAAAGTAAATATATAGTTTTACATCAGAAAGCTTTTATTTTAACTTGTTTAATAATATCCCCTGCAAAAAAGAGCTTTTCAAAAAAAGAAAATGTTTTAATTCATTTTTCGAAAGTGTTGATAAAGTGTGTATGTTCTTAAGATTTTTTCCATGAATTTAACATTGTGTTGTTATTGGGATGGAAGTACTCTACGTTTCTTCTTTACATCCGTAAGTCTGTCATTGGGGTAGCACAATGTTGTGATCTGTGATAACTTCTTGTTCATTTTGCTTTGAAAGCCTTCACCTGTATTTCTGATTTATTAAAAATAGAAGAAAGGTCTTTAGATATAACTTAAATTATCACTTTGAAAGTTATAAAACTGTTTGCAGGTTAAAAATTCACTTTTTAAAAAATCGTTTGTGTGGTGTGCAGTTCTTTTTGAACAGGCACAAGTTTTACAATAATTTCAAAGCTAAATTTAAGTTTTATATCTACAAGCTTTTTTCTATATTTTAATAAACTTCCAAAATAAGTGAAGTACTCTCAAAGAAATAACATGAATATCCAAATCACACAAATGCTACCAAATATGACTTATTAATTATGGATAAAAAAGAAGAACTCTGCAGCTTCGCTTTTCATCACTAAGTACTTCACTCAATGACACAGCCAATGTTAAAGTTCATAATTTTTCAGCTCTTTTTCAATTTCCTATTTTGCTGGGATAATAAATAAACAATTTGGTAAATGTACTAAATCTAGAAATTAGTAAATGAAATTTACATATTTGTTATGGTGAGTATCGCTCGGACTAGTCGCCGACAAATAAATCTATCAGAATAAATCGATTTTTTTTAAATAAATTTGTAACTTTTAAAGCGGCTAGATGGATTTGCTTAAAATTTTGCACTGGTGCAGCCGCAGATAAGTTTACTAATTTTATATTGATTGGGGTTTAGACATACTTGTCAGAAGCGTAGCTTATTGCAAGGTCTTTGTAAAGACAATACCTATGAACATGAATATTCTTCAATCATGTTATGTGATTTTAATGAAATATATCCAATTCTTGAATTCCAAATAATATCGTAACATAGCAGAACACAAAAACATTTACAGGAGAGCATATTTTGTGGGTTTGTTGATTTCACTTGATATTTGTGTGCAAATATGTCACTTTAAAATAAAATTTCTTATCGCTAATAAATTTCTGAAATTCTCTTGATGACATCGATGAAATTTCGATACATGATGTAAATGATTTTAAAATTTATAGAATTGCATTTCGAAAATTTTGTCGCGCTGCGCTCTAGGATATTTTGGGTCTTCTTTATCTGGTCTTTACTTTTCCACATAAATGCAAATTATCAATTTGAACATAAAAATTTTAATTTATTATGATTTTTTTTAATAAAAAAATCTCAATTTTGTAATTTTTTGTTCAGTAAATTGCCTTAATATCTACTATATTTACTGTTGACCCCTTTAAAATCGAAATGTAACAAAGACTTGATTTTGATGAATTTTGTTTAACATTTTTTGATACTTTTGTGATAAATCAGACAAGTAGTTCGAGATATGCTGCACATAGTGTAGGGCAACATCTTTAAAATTTTAACAAATCACGAAATTTACCAGCTAGAATAGTAATTTCCAAAAAATGGATAGAGGGCTGGCTATTTACTTATAAATACTTTTCTCCGAATTAACGTGACTTAAACACTGGACCGCAAAATTTTGTTTCATTTTGTATATAACCCTGTGTTTTTTTAATTAGATGAAAATTTGAAAATTAGATTTTTGTGTGGTTTTTTAAACGCAAAATGCCTTTCACTTTTTTTTGATCTAAAATTTGAATATTTTTTAACTCAGCATAAAGGTTGTTATATTAGTGAGGGAGATCAATAATCCGTGAATTTTTTGAATGAAATATATTATTTTTTTGTAAACAAAATTTATTTTTGCAGCATATTTTCCTTTTATCTCATACACTTAATCCATTTCCGTTTCTCCAGTTTATGTATCCCTTCCAAAAAAATGAGATTTTTCAAAGGTCCATTAAAATAGGGTATTTGTTTGGTAACTGGGGGCTAAATGAGAGAATATGGCTAATGAGGTTACCAATTCGTAGCCCAATACATAAGTTTTGCTCTTGAAAACTGCACAGTTTTGGTGTGCCCCGTACATATCATCGAAAAAGAACTTTTTTTGGAGTCGCTTCTTCTCTTTAACATACTCATTAAATGGGTCTATCTCACGATCCTTCCGGAGGCACAGTTTCACCTGGAGAAACTTTGAGTGCTTTAGACCTCGCTGCTCTGGCTCTCCCGGACTACCAGTATTTCAACACTCTTGCTCTTATCCAACTTGTTACAAAACGCTTCACAAAAACTTACATTCGAATTGCGGTTAACAACTCCAAAACAATTATTTGAAGTTGTCACCAGTTATACGTTTCTGGTTCCTTATATGTTTTGGATCACTTCTCATGGGTTGATTAAACAAAATCCCCCCGCCCTCCACCTATATAACAATCCACATATCTTTATATCTCAACCCGATTTAAAAAGATTTTATATGAATGTTTTCTGGCTAGTGGGTGATCTAGGTTGTTAGTATGGTTATCTCTATTAGTTAAAGATAAAAAAATTTTATTTATTACCTATTT
>MINK01189039.1:20950-40756 GCA_001735545.1 Phormia regina | reverse complement strand
CGACTCTTTTCATTTTTTTTTTAATTATAAAACAACATTAATTATGATGTTAGTAATGCCAAACAGGGGTTTTTTTCAAGTTTCTTTATTTTCATTATAGGCGTTTTTAATTTTTAGATTCTGGGGAACGAAAATCTAATTAAATGATTGTGTAACTGTATTTGACATCCGTATCCTAAGAAAAATAGATCAAATAGATGTAAACCCAAAGCTTTAAGAAATATAATGAGAAACAAATATTGTGGAGTATCAGCGTTTATTATTATTTTGATTTCAATTTCGTACACCAATCGCACAAATCCTTATCAGATCTCAAAATTGGGCACCAATTATTTCATATTTCAAGCTTTTATTTCGATTTAAATGAAAAATCAATCAAAAAATTTATCAATACTAATATAAGGAGTGCGATCGAAAAAGTCTTAACATACATAAAGTTCAAAAACAGTTGCTCAAAGAGTTTTCATTGTTTTTATGTTTAATTGTTAATACACTACAGATCATAGAAATATATAATTTTTATTACTCTAACCACTATATATGAACCTATAGGTATTTTCCACTAACGCTTTGATTTAAGATTTGATAGTTGTTTCTGGAACTGTCTGGCCATCTCCTTTTAAAACATTTAATATTTTGAAACAACTTTCCAGTATTGAACATTTTGCACTTTATCAGCCTTATTCATAATAAAATTTTCAGATTTATAAAAGCTTTATAGAAAAATCTTCCATACAAATTTGATTAATAAATGCTTTATAAATTTGAAAATATTTTTATGAAAAAGACAGTATATGTTTTCATTAACTTCTCGCACCAATTAGCCTGAGTACTGAGTTAACAGGGGTGCTTTTCAATATGCTTTCAATTTTCTTGGATTTCAAAATATCATGTGAACCTTTTATTATCTCCCCTAACCATATTTCCTATCAATTGTCGAATTCTTCTGATACTGATTAATAACATTGTAAACAGCTTAACAGTAGATATTTAATTCTTTACCCAATTATTTGTAGGACCATCATGGATTATTTTTTTTTTTTTTAAATTCTTTAATTATTTATAGCACGTACATCTATTTCTTAACAGATTATAATCAAATTCACCACAAATTAACATGGTTATCATTAATAATAATAATAACAACAGACATATTTTTCAAAGATAACTAGATGAAACAAAAATATTAAATATGTTGTGAAAAAAAGTTATGAGCCAAAACGTGTGTTAAGATTTTTTCTTTCGAACTCCTTATCACATAATAAATTCAATACAATTACACTTTTTATACTCTATGCGATTGTGCATTTTCGGTTTAACCCCTATAAATGTATTAAATATTGCAATATTTTAATAAAATACAGCTGTATTCTATATTCTTAAATATAAATCTTTATGACAAGACCGGCCTACAGTTGTCAATAGCTCCCATATAAACGTGCACGTATTTCATACATATGTTGGTACAAAGTTTTTTTATAGATAGAAACTACAGTGTCACATTTTATGAGACTTGGTCCATAATTCACAGAAGCTCTCATATAAAGCCCAAGTCCGGGAATCACCTCATAAATGTTACATATGTATGTATGTTTTATAAAATATGTATTAAATTTAATGCATTTAACGGTCCATAATTGTCAACTGGTCGCTAAATATTTTTTGGTCGGGCACTGCTTTCTTTTCCATGTTTAGTTATTTATACAAAATATACTGATATAAATCGTTTTGTATGTAATTAATGAAGAATTATATCAGGATTATCCGGTTGCCTAGGATTATCCGGTTGCCTAGTTCGTATTCTATCAGATTGAGGTTTGTGGGTTCGATTCCCTTCTGAGATATTGAGCTGCTTCGTTACAACGGGACGATGGTAATCAATACTAAGGTTGCTGAAAATTATGTTAGAATATAATTTGTAATTGTATTGAAATATAAATAAAAAATAAAGAAAAATATGTCAGAACTTTGTTTTACTTTTAAAATGTTTTTATTTTTATTTTCTTTTTACATATATATGGGCAATTATCTAAAATTTTTGATTTTAGCCCTTCAAAAATTATTATTATTATTATTATTTTTTTTACACATTAAAATCCTTTTGTTTATATATAAAGTGACTCGCATGCATATAGAATCAGTTCGCGTTCAACATTTGAAGTGAGGGGCGCGAAAGTGATGTCGGTTTAAAACTGAACCTATACACATTTTTACAAACTGGAACTTAATGTACAATTCTGGTAAAAATTACACATAATTCCAAAACCTACTCAGTTATTCAAATAAAATGTATATGATATTTTCAATGTTTGATGGTATTAGTGCAGCATAATTAAGGATTTCTTAATAAAATTTTAAAAATCGCATTTTTTAAAATTTTGATCGAATCTAAGTTAAACATTTTTGATAATTGCACATATATAATGTAACATGCATAAATTCACAAATCGCGATTTAACGCCAGAACTAGAGTCAATTGGAAAAATATACAAATTAAAGGCTGAGTCACCATGTCCCCATGCATCTGAATTGCTCAATTTCATTTTCACTTTTTATTTATATTTCCAAGCGAAATTTACCCGATAAATTTATCAACGGAAAAAAATAGTTTAATTAAGTTTCAGAGAAATAAATATTTTCTGAAGAATTTTTATTTAGTTCATTTTAAATTCTTTTGAAACTTAGCGTTTTTCTATTAACAAAAACCAAACAACAAATCAAACAGTAGACATTACCAACTGCATTGCACTATGGCTCTCTAAATATGCCAAGTAAAAAATTATTTACTCTTGCATTGCTTAGCTACTATGTGCGCTTTCCTATGCTCGAGAAAATAAGTTATAAAAGCAAAACAAAAACAAAAAAAAGCTTCGTTCATCGTTTAGTTTTTCATTTGCGTTCACTTTATTTTGCATTCGTTTGTGGGGTGTGTTGGTTTATATAGAGATCGAACGCATATTATTGCTCGTTATGATTTAAACATTTCTTTGCTCTTTACTCTTGTTTTTGCATTTCGTTTTTTTTTTTTCCTTTTTGCATTCGTATGGTACGCCGACTGAGAACGCGCGTGCCCTTGAAAAATGTGCCCCTACGATATTTATTATACACACAACACATTGATATATAAAATCATACAACTAAATAAACTTGCTATTTAGTTCACTGTTAGTTCCGCTTTCATGGTATTGTTTAACCCTCTTTGGTTACACCTCCTCCTTAATTCCTCATTAACCCTTTATAGGGGCTAATCCCGTCAAAGGTTTGTGTGTACGTGTATATTTTTTTGGCAAATTTTTTAAAAGTTTAATTTTTTTCTGTCATGTCTTTGAGGTTTGTGTGAAATTAAAAGTAAAAATGTTTTCATTTTTATTTTTATATATTTGCTTGACTTTTCGCAAAAATTTAACAAATCTTTTAAATTCCTTACAATGCGAATTGAGGGAAATTGTTGCCAATTTGTTTTTGTCAGAGGAAATAGAGGAAGTGGAAGAAATAATGACATGGCAGCCACTAAAGTCAAGTTAAGATAAACAAGTGAAATTTTGTTTTAAAAGTGTGATCAATTTTTTTTTTTAGGGTTTTATGGTTTCTAATGTTTTCTTTTCGAATGATCTGATACTTTTCTGAAAAAAAGTATATGATGATTAGTTATTTTAAATAATTAGTATAAATAAGGAGGCAGTGTGAGGAATGTAAAACATAGATAGTACTAGGGTTTGGGGTTCGGGAATTCCCGGGATTTTTGAAATTTCCCCGAGAAAACGGGAAATTTAATATTCATGTAGTTTTATAATCCTATAGCAAAAAGTGTCACTGTTGGTATCGCTTCAGTGAAAGCTTTACATTAATGTAAAAACCGAACAACTTACTAAACGCATTTTTAGATGTTAAAACTGCATATTGTTTTTTACTACATATTGCTACAATATTTTAAACATATTAATGTTGATGCACCATTTTAAAACTTAATATAATCTCATCTAGACTTTGAAAGGTTTTTTCATATTTTTTGTTTTTTGCTAATATCTTTAGATTTTTTGACACATAAATGTCCAGTGTAATTTATCTTAAAGGCACTATTTTGGCAATAATAATCATAAATAATTGATTTATGAAGCTGTATAAATAATTTTGAAATATGTATGTATAAAAATTAAATATGTAAACATTTTTAAATGAAAATTTATTACTATTCTATTTTTCAAAAAATTTAAAACGTTTAAATATATTAAGCTACGAATGTACCTTATTTTTTTAAAAATATTCGTCTTGAAATGATTAACAATATCTTTAAAATATTAAATGAAAATTTTTTTTCAGATTTCCCAACCACAAAATATTGTTGAGAACCAATTCAAAAAGTTTTTAGATTTGTGTATAAAAACGATAAGAAAAACTATTTATACTGAAATTTATGCCACAAATTGGGGTTTATCTTTTTTAAATTTTAAGCATGAAAAACTATTTAAGTAAAAATCTGAAGTATACAGTTTTTTATTCCATAATATCATTCACAAATGCATACTTCTATTGAATCATTTTATAAAGAAATCATTGAATTTTTGTTAAATCAAATTTTCTGCAAATTTAGTGGGTATATATTACAAAAGTTGTTTAGCCAGAAAGTAAACATAAAACTATTTCATATGTGAATATTTTAGTATTTTTTTTTTTAATTTAAAATATTCTATTATTAACAAAAACAAAATAATTTTCATTTATTTCATACAAAGTTTTTATTTGTATTTTTTGCTTATTTGACAACTTACTAATTTTATCCATAGAAATAATCTGGGCTGCTTCGTGCAAGAAGAACATTATTCACTCAAAATCTCTATTCTTAATTTTGAGTTCGGGAACCAGGGATCCCGCGTGCTCTCAATTTAGAATACGAGAAGAAGGCTAATATTTTACAAAATGTATCAAACAAGCTTTAGAAAATGCTAATTCGTAAAAAATTAAATAGAAGAAAACTTTAATGCTTTAGTGCATTCTTTAAGGAAAGAATTTAAGTCTATGAATTGAATTTTTGAGAATGCTCCAAAGAAATGCCGGGACAATAAATTTAATTCGACTTTGAAAAGTGAATTAAATCATTGAAACCTTTCCTTACAATAGGCACTTATTTTATTTGTATGAAATATATATAATATTTTTTTTTTTTAATTTAAAAATTGGAAGTCACACTTTAATATATTTTTTTTTCTGTTAATTAATCATAAATGTGATTAATAATGTTGTGTTATATCATTGAATAAAAAAATAGCATTCCCCATAAAAATTATTTCTGGAAAATTTTCATTCTCGTTTCCCGGGAATCAAAATATCACGGGAAATCCCAAACCCTAGATAGTACCCATTTGATAAAATTAGTACAGCATGTTTTTTGTTCCGAGTTTGCTTTTAAAAATCCGTTTAATCGATTTAATTGAAAAATGTTATGGACCAACCGCTAAAAGATTATTTTGGAATATAACATAAACTTGCGAACTACTTTTCAAAATCTAATGGAAATCTTGCTGGATATTTAATTAGGCATCATATCAAACATTTGTTCTTTTTTAAATCAAGAAACATTTTGAAAAAAAAAAAAATAATGAAAATGAATTAATAACTAGAAGTTTTTAGTTTCTAATTTACCTTTAAAATTCATGTGCTAGTTGAGATAATATTTTAAACTGGAAGAAGTCCGAACTCACCTGTAAATAATAAAAAATAAAAATTTAATTATTATATTGAAAATAAAAATCAATTAAAAATAAAAATATTTTCAAAATTATTACGTTATTGAACAAAATATCGATATAACGTCTAAAACCACCAACGTTATAACTTCAAAATCCTTATCGTTCAAATCCACAATAGGACTGACACACACTTTAATTACCTGATTCTGCCCACTATGGCTAAAAATGATTTTTATACGTTTCAATTAAAATGCAGCCTCAAATATTTTATTTCTTAATTAAAAAAATCTAACAAATAAAAATCAAAAGAAAACACAGAAATAAAACGAAATTTTTAATTTCACTTAACGAAAACTTGCGAAATTACGCGAAATAAATTGCCAACAACAATTGCAAAAACAATTAAATGAAAAAAATATTGCCATAAATACATGCTGGCGTACAAATATAATGAAACTATACAATCAACAACAAAACTTTAGCACAAATTTTTCATTGCCAAGGTCGAACGTTGTTCTGAAATGAAACAAAATAAACAACAACAATAATAAAATAAAACGCAAAGCTTAACAGCAGAAAAACAAAAAACAAAACGCAATCACATTCACACAAAACACAGAGATCTCAAAGCAATAGAGAGTAAAAAAAACAAAAAATCAAAAGCTTTTGTCGCATAATCAGAAATTGTTTTTTTCCTTTTTAAATGACCACAATAATGATGTTTATAAATGCATATTTACACAAACAATGCATTTTTAAATATTTGTTGTTGTTATTGAGCAGTAAGCTCATAATCAAAATGTATGATTACTCTTACAAAAAAAAAGAAAATAAATAAACCGATCTCATTTATTAAATACTCATCGCACGAACAACCAAATTTGTAATCAAACAGCAAAAAAAAAAAAACGAATTGATTGCATACGCGCTAAATATTACACTTGTATGCATAATGCATTTGTTTAGTAAAGAGAGAGAAAACATAAGGTAGCAGAGGAGAGGGTTCCCAGATTATTTTTCGAGTCATATCCCCAAATAGTAAATGTTTATCCCCAAAAATAATCAAATAAGAACTTATATTATCCCTATATATGTATTTTATGAAAACAAATTTTGACATTTTTTTTCAATTGTTTCAGAAACAGAAAATTTCTTATGTTTAATTTATTATAAACATGTTTACAAACATTTAGATTAGTACATTATGTATATACATTTACTCTTTTTTAAATTCATTTTTTAGAGCCCTGCAGAAAATTTGTGACAATTGTATTAATTAATGAATCAGTTGCTCAGTACAAGTTGAGTACCAATTGACATCTAACTCGTCACCAAAGTTCCAATTGAGAACACACTCACTAAAACAACATTGAAAAGTAAAAAATTACCAAATTTTTATCAAATTTTTGTTATATTAATCGACACTGAACCTGTCCTCTAGGACCAGTACTGTGACCTATCCTGCAACCTGTCCCAAGGGGCTAATTAGTCACCTCCTATGACAATCCTATGTGAAAGTAACAGGTTCTTCTCATATAAAGTTCCGGAAATGGAATCGGTCACTAGCCCTAAAAACCTGTCACGTGACTAGTTTTGAACCGGTTCTCTTTACATGTAATGCAGATAAAAGTTAACTATTGACACAAAACAACTTCAATGTATTGCAAACGGTATGTGGATGTTGGCGTTACAAGTTTTTGCTGGGAAAAGGATAATTTTTTTATCCCAAAAATTTCCCAAGTCTCTAAATATATCCCCAAACAATTCCCTAACTTTTTAAAATTTTCATCCTCCTTTCCAAAAATAAATCCCCAATTTTGGGATAGATCCCTTAATCTGACCACACTGGTAGAGGAGAACAAATGTGATTTTTTAATTCTTTTTCTTTTTAGAAAGTACACTAAAGAGCGTCAAGTAAAGAGTGGAAATGGAATTCTAAATTGCAATTTATGTCTGCACTCTTTGTTTCTATTTACAAAAAGCTTCAAAAAAAGTAAATATATAAAAAACTAGAGCAATGCTCGGAATATGAGCTCGTAAATCTATCACATTTAAATTGTATTTTTTAATTTTTTGTTTACATTATTTTACTCTTTTAAATAAAACTTTGCTCAAAACTACAAAGCTTTATAATATGAAAAAAGTATTAAAAAAATTAAAAACAAGAAACCACTGTGGGGTCGGGGGATAATAAGTAAATAAAATTCTTCCTAAATATTTACAAATCATATTTGAGATAAGCTTCATATTTGAGATCTGTTTTTAAAAAAAAAATTCTTAAATTACATCTTTCTCATTACCACTGTATAATATTTATATTTAATTGTATTGAAAAACAATAACGAAAAAAAAACGAAAAACTTTTTCCTTTTTCTATGAAAATTTCCACTTAACTTTTTCTCTAGTTCCTGCTACTCTTCTATGATGCTGCTGTAAATACCCAACACACACAATGTCAAATGATGACCAAATTATATAAATTTCTTCTTGATCTTCAAATGAAGCAAACTGATAGTCGGGATTCTTAGCCAAAAATTCTCAGTTTGTAAGAGATAAAGGAGAAGGGAATTAAGAGATTTGGCTTCCACTTGCAACTGCATATTTTTGCATATTTTGATCGCAGCAGCATATCTTTAGCTTGTTTTGTCAAGTTTTGATAAAACAATAATAATAATTTGATAATATGATTAATTTGTTTGTGTATTTTCAAACTTTATAAACTGCATATTTTAAAATTTCTAATAATTTTATATTGATTCTAAGGAAGTCTTTTAAATATTAGTTTTTAATAACTAATTCTTTATGACTACTACATTACATCTCTACGCAAATTATTAATTTCTATGACATTCTATAAGCACAAAAATTCAATTAACTTAAAAAGTTACCTTTAGGATATTGCTTATTATACTATATATATATTTTTTTTTTTTTTTGAATTAAATAACTTTTTTTTTTCAAACTTTTGTGTTTGCTGGGATGATGCTGTTATTATTATATGAATATGTTTGTATGTGTATGTATGTTTCATTTAGTTCAGTTCATTTCTGTTCTAGTTTATTTAGTTGGTTTGATGTTTGTTCATGTTCAAGTTCTCGGTCATTTTAGTGCATTTCAAATAGTTTTAAGTGCAACGCGTATAATTTTTTATTTCTTTTTTTTATTTTTCTAAATGCATCTACTTTTTTTGCTTTTGTTATTGAAAGAGTGAATGTTATGTGTACCTACTTTGTGAAACTATTTTTGTGTGGGTGTCTATAGAGTGTGTATGTGCATTATTTACTTTTCGCAGTTGTTGTTGTGTAATAAATGATTTTGGAATGTGTTGTTTTTGTCTGAGCTTTCTAAAATAGAATAAGTTTGCTTTTTTTCTGTTACAATGAGTGCAAATGTACAAGTGTGTGTTTATGTGTAAGTATTGTAAAGTTTTATTGTAACGTTACCCTCTCAAATAAGCGTAGAAAACAAAGTAAGACAAATGTCCGTTTCTTTGCGTAGTTTTTTATTTTTAAGAAAATTGAGAGGAAATGCAGGAGATAAGAAGGTTTCTTTTTTTTTTTTTTAATTTACGTTGTTTTGCCTTCATTAGTTACAAGTTGATTTTAATTAATGATATATTTATTTGTTTACTTACAATTGCACTCTTATACGCATTGATAAGAGTTTGTAATATAATTAATGTTACCAGACAATATGAATACAATGTCAGCTTTTTATAAGTGATGTCGGCTGATCTGTAATTATTCGTATTTTTGATACCCTTTAGCAAAGGTAGGAAAATACATACTTGACATGGTGTTTGTAATTTCTAATTTTTCTTTCTAGGTCCAAAAGCATTTAAATATTTAATATGAATACAATGACTACACACAAGGAATTCAGCGCATACATTTTAGTTAAAAAATTAAACCAATTGACCAATCTCTGCAAATTTACTTTGTTGTGAGCTGTTATATTCCTGTTTTAAATTTGAAAGAAAAATGTATTTTTATACATTTTTAACAAAAAAAAACTACCTCATGTAAGATATAAATTCGACCACATTAGAGATCATTGCTATAAATTTAAATTTGAAATATTTGTTTGGAATCTGGAGCCAATAATTTATTAAAATTAGCTTCATATCTCTTAATAAACAGAAATAAAAAACAACTCAATAATAACAAAATAGAAGGTGATCAAAATAATTCCAAAGTTCATTATCACCTGTTCAAACGAATAAGTAGCATAACAACTGAACTGTATAACAAAAATACTAGAAAATTCTAAAATTAACTTAAATATCAGACTCCGAATATAAAGAGATGAGATGCACTTAATGTCATTTGAGAAATAAATAAAATAAATATCTAAAATTTGTACTAAAATACTAGTGATAACCTTTTTTTTATAGTCTGGGCAGGAGCATCAATAGAATTGCAGCTACAAACAAAAACAAAACAAAAAATCATAATGCATACAAATTGGATGAAAAAAAAAAAAAATACATAATAAATAAATAAAATAAAAGGTGACCAAAACTTTTCAATGCTGGTAGACAGACAGAGGAGGTGACACTAAAATAAAATAAGCGGAGTATATATGTTTTCTTTAGCTGCTGTTGGCTACAAAATAACTACTGAGCTAAAGTTTGAAGCTGCTTCAGCTTCTTGCTGTTAGGAGTCAACTTGAATACCATTACGAATTACTTACGACATTTGGTCACGTAGTCTAATGACGAACGACAACGATAAGAAAAGGATGATCAATGATTTTTTTCGCAAACACTAACACAAATAGAAAACAGGATAGAAAAAAAAAAACAGAACTGTATGAGAAGCAAAAGCAAAAAGTAACGCATGCAATACAAAGTTTTTTTTTAGAACAATATTTTCACCTGAGGTGACACACAAAAGCCACTTGACAAAGTACCAACTTTTATTTTGTAACTTTTCAGACGTAACAATACTTGAACAAAAAAAAAACATCTCTTAAAGGAAGTATTGACGAAGTAAAAGAAAAACGAGGCGGTATAAACCACATCATCTTAAAGCGTCACCATAACATGGGTGACAGCAGGAGGGTTGTTACTATTGCTGCCTAAGTTTGTTGCCATGTTGTTGACCATTAAGGCAACAGGCTGACTGGAAGGCTCGTGTCTTTAGTAATCGTTTTTTATTGTTGCAATCGTTGTTTTGTTTTTGTTTTGGTGATTCTGTATAATTTTTTGGCGACCACAAACTGCGTTTGACGATGGATTGCTTATGTTGTATTGTTGTTGTTGCACTACTATTTTTGCGTTGGTTGTAAATCATATTTATACTTGTCAAAAAATTATGGCACAAACATTTGAAAAGTAAAGACTCACCAGTCTCATATCGCAATAGCAGCAACAGAACTATTTAAATAGCGAAAACAATTGCTAAAACTATTAAAGTGAATTGGTCAAAGAAAAGTGAAGGGTGGTTAAAGTAGGTGGCAATTGTAGAAACATTTCTTAGGAAGATTTATTTTATATCTAAAAGCAAATTCTTTAAAAATATAATAAGTTAAAGATAACTGATTGAATTAATTAAAATATGAATCACTATGCACTATGGCACATATCAGGAAATAATTTAAAGTAAACATGCAAATTTCTATAATCGTTTCTTTTACTAAAATATCCAACTTAATCATGAGTTATCTCTTCAATTTAAGAATTTAAATTTCAGTAAATTTCATAGTTAAAGATTTACCTTTCTTTTGTACGACTGATTGTCTAATGAAAACCATCATACACGTGTAAGTATGCATAAGCTCTCATACCAAAATAAACTTTTTTTTGTCAAATTATCTATTTTTTTCTCATACTTGATTAGCTCATGTTTGCGCGTTTAAATGTAAAATATATTTTTTTTCAATTTAATATATTATTTTTGTGATTTGATTTTATTAGAAAAAGTAAGAAGAAGAATACACACATGAAATGCAAAACACACATTAAACTAAATATATTGGTAGTAGTGCGCGTGTATGCAGTCGCACAATCATCACAAACATTTGAAAAATAAGTGCAGCAGGAAAAGCTGCAACAAATAATAAATAATAAAATACAGATTTTAAATAAAAAATAATGTTTGTTGTTAATGGTGGTGATTGTGATGGTGGTGGTGCAATTTTTATAACGAAATGCCAACAAAAAATAATAGATCAACAGTGTGTATAGGACAGACACACGGACTAACAAACAAATTAACGAATCTTAGCAGCCAACAAACATTTTGCTTTTATAAAACTAAAATTCAAAAAATAAAAATAACTTACCCCTAAAAACATTTTATAGTGATTCCAAGTCATCTGCATCATTTTTATCGTTGTCGTCAAACGTTTTGTTTTAAAAAAAATGCATTGATGATGTTGCTGTGGTGTGGTAATTGTGATTATAAAACGGATGCATTTAGTATTTGTTTGTGTGTAAATGTTCGCGTACATGTGTATTTTTTCTTTCTAGATTGAAATGCAATGCAATCTATCTAAAACACTCTGAGCACAAACACAAGCCCGTGTAGAAAAATATGTATCAACAACAAATTAAAATGTATAAAAAAAAACAAACGATCAAAAATGATGCGAAACACATTAAATTTAAAAAAGAACATAATGGTACAGTGGGAATGAAAGAAAAAAATGAATAGTATTTAAGATTCGTATACGGATTATATTCAAATATTTTAGGTAAAAAATAATTTTTAATTTCGCGCTCAAATTAATATAAAACGATAAACTAATATCTTCTGATTGATCTTGTCTTCATCCTTTAAATAGCTTTAACAAAGTAAATCTAAAGTAAATAATATTCAAAAACTGATCATATTGAATATACCGATTCTATCATATACATATAGAAAAAAGTAAAAATCGACTTCAATTACGAGATTAATTATATTAATTAATCTTTAATTGATTTTGCTCCAATCATCAAAATGATAATATTAAAACAACAGTAACTGCTATTATTCTTACTGATTTTGCTTAAATAGATATATTGAGCTGAAAATTGTGTTAAATTTACATTATTTCTATATTTTTTTCTTTTATAGAGAAATATTTCAATTTCCTTTATATTTTTTTAAGAGATGTCAATTTATTTAAAAGATAATTATAAACCAATTAGAAAGATAATTTATTAATAAATAATATAATTAAATTTCAATATAAAGTCAGTTAATAATTTTATTAAACAAATATTTGAAACATTTTTTTCTGTGTATAATATAATAAATATAACTTGTTTTGAAAACATAAAATAATAGCCCCAAAACTGACAAGATAAGTCAAGTAAGGAGTGTGATCGAAAAAATCTTAACATACACAAAATTAAAAAATTAGTAAAAGTTGATTGATAATAGAGTTTTCATTGTTTTTATGTTTAATTAACAATATATAACAGATTATAGAAAAATATAATTTTTATTCTTTTTATTTTTATTATTTATGATGTTGTAGACATTTTCAGGTAAACCTTTTATTTAATAGTTGTTTCAGCCACTTTTTTGAAACAGTCTGACCATTACTTTTAAAAATATTTTTGGTTCAAAAATTTTTTTAAGTATTCTACTTTTGAATATTTTGAACTTAATATATTTTCAACTCCGCATTCACAGAAAAAAGTCACCAATTAACAAATATATATAAAAATAATTGATTCAATTAAAAACTTTTTCAAATTTACACCTCTCACCAAAATGATTATATCAAATACAAAAAAACTATAAAAAATATAAAACAGAAAAAAATTTACAATTAACAAATTAATTAAATCAATCAATCAAGTAGATGATTGAATGAATTAAAAATGTGTATAGGAAAAAAATCATACCAAAATTTATTTTTTAATTTATTCTTGAACATATTTATTAAATTTTGTTGCAAAACTAAACAAATAAGATAATTGCAAAAAAGATTTTTCTGTGTTAGCATTAGCTTTTTGATCAAATAATCTTAGTACTGAGGTAACAAGGCTGCTTTTCAACCAAAAATGTTTGAAATTCTTTTCAATATACTATAAATTTTCTTAGCCTTCTAAATATTTTGCGGACTATTTTTCTTCCCGAATTATGTTTCCTATCAATTGTCTAATTCTTCTGATACTGATTAATAATATTGTAAACTACATCTTTGTCGATCAAACTCACAACAAATCAATATTGTTATCATTAAAACTAATAACTGACATTATTTCAAAAGATAAATAGATCAACAAAAATTTAAAATATTGCTTCGGGAAAAAGTTATGAGGCAAAATATGTGTTAAGTTAACTATTTTATAATATTTTATTGTGAATGAGCTTAACCCGTTGAGCTTCCATAACTCTTATTAGGCGAAAGCAAATATTTACCATCCTTAAAGAATTTTAAAAATGTGGGCGTGACATCTAAGCGAGTTTTTATTATTTCTGTAACAAGATAATATTCGTAACAACCGATTAAAAATAATTTATTTTTGAAAAATTTTAAATTAGTATTATATTTATTTATTTAATTATTTATTTATTTATTTATTTATTTATTTATTTTTTTATTATTTTGAGGTATAAAGATTGATATTTATTTTACATATAACATCGGAAATAATTGATTAAACATTATAATGTTTTACGTGCAATTTAAAAAAGTTTTTAAATTTTTTCTTTTGTTTTTGGCTACGCGGAAAGCAATTATTGTTAAATCGATCAGAATTTAATACCGTCCTGAGGTTAAAAAAAACATACGGCTTTCTTATTAATCGATTTAAATAAAAATAACGACTATCCATTATGAAATGAAGCCTTAAAATTGATTTTTTTTTTGTAATAAGAATAATAGTTTTAGAAAAAAATATTTTTTATACCACTGTGAATAGCGTTTGAATTAAAAGTAATTTGTACTAACCTTTTTTAGATTAAAGTATACCGTTCGACTAAAGTATACCGTTTTTTGTTAACTGGTGACTTTTTTCTGTGTATAATAAATTCTGTACAAATACTTGGTAAAACAGTTGATACACAATTGGGCACGGGTCTATTATAAGATCCATCCCCGAATTTTAATGCCCATATAAGATGGGTTAGGAATTGACTGACTATATCTTGCTATCTCGTTATTTGTAATAAAATAATCCATAGTTACATTTTAAGAAAATAATGGACTTAGTGCTATTAATATAGACTGATCTAATAAACTGTCTAAAACTCCGTTCATTTTAAATGACGTAATAAAAATATATTTTAAAAATTCTTAAAATTAACTAAAAAATAAAATAGAGTTTTAACAATGTCCTTACAAATTTGAGTCCAAAAGTAGACTTAAAATAATAAATAAAACTCCAAAAAAATTCGATAAAAATAACGTAATATAAATTTAAGATTTAACATAAAATAAACTGAATATGTTGACCCTAAATCTTCAAATATATCATAATAATACTATTAAAATAAAGTGACGCTAATTTTATTTTTAATCTATAAATTTATTTGATAGATTTTCGCTTAGACCGTTAAAGAATTATAGTTAAGTTAAGGTTATCCAAGGCTTTAATATAAACATATTTGTAATAGGATAAGAAAAATTGACGAGTAAATAATTGTTCAAAAATGTTGTACTTATGTCAGCGGTAGTACACCTTGAGCCCCCGTAGTTATATTTAATAATATTAAACAATACGTCAAATTTATGAAAAATTTATCAAATAATAATAATAGTAATAATAATAATAATAGTAAATTAATCTAATAATTAAATAAATCTAAGATTAATACTAATATTGAACTTAGGAATATATAAAATTGGAAATTTAATACAGATAAAAATGTATGCAGGGATCGAGCATTTTAATATTGCAAAGACTTGCATCTTTTATTGAAATCGATTTTAGTAGATCAATTTTTAAAATTTTGCAACTAGAAAGTATTAGATGGATTCGTTAGACTCTAAATAAATTTTGTATGTAATTATTTTACCATCATTAAAATATAACTTTTGCGAATATATAAGGGAAAGTGACATTTTTCCCTAATATTTCATTTGTATTTAAGATTTCTTTCGTTTCGTTCTTTTCTAAAGTATTTTGTTTTTATTTTAAATATTATTTTTCTTTAGATGTCGCGTGTATAATTTATTTGTTTTCTTGTTTATAAGACATGGTTACGATGCAATTTTTTATTATTTGTTTTTAAAAATTTTCAAAATAACAAATCTCTCCAATCAGCCATTTGGAAAAGCTTCTTTCCTTTTTTTACTTTCAAATACTCTTTCTATAGCCAACATCAAAAAGATGGAAGATATATTAAGTTTTTCATTTCGTGTGTAACATGTGGAAAGAATCATTTAAGGTCTCATAGCATATATATTTTCAGTTTATCTCGCTATGTCCGCCTGGTTTGTTTTATATTGAAAATGGAGAAAATTTGTTAATAAAAAAAGTCCGTAGAATCTTCAATTCATGCATCAAAGAAATTTTGTTGTAATAGTTCGGCGATTGATATAAACTTGGAAAATAAAAATGGGCGTGATACGCCCATCTCCAACGTAAGGTGAGTCGTTAATGACATTTTGTGCTAATATTTAAAGGATCAATGTAAACACGGAGAAACACGCAGAAACAGAAACAGTCGTGGTTCATCCCCCTCCCCATATGAGATAAAATTAAAAAATTTTAATAGTGTCTATATGGATTCGACCAAGTTGAATATAACAGTCTCGGCTGTTTTGCATTGTTTTAATGCAAAAAAGCACACAAAACAAAAAAAAAAAAAAAAATAGAAAATAAATTGACACTTGCATTGATGATGATGCTGTTGGTTGTTTTCTTCTGTAAATTTCAAAATATTTGTTATCTTGCCACAAGTTGTTGTTGTATAACTTACGTACAAATTTTATTGTAGTTTTGATGTGTTGTTGTTATTGTTGTTTTTAGACTTACAGGCGTCTCTGTTGACATTTTGATGCATTTCGCATTTTATTTTTAAGCGTATGATTAATGAATTTGTTTATGTGTGTGTGTGTGTTTTTTTTACAATGTTAAGGCGGCTACCGCTAATGGTTTAGTTGTTGTTATAGGATTTCTAGTGGCGTCGTTTATTATTATTTTTTAATAATTTTGTACTTTTTCTTAGCTTATATTACAAAATATTATTAGTTTTTTTTTTATTCTTAAAAAATCATAAATTGTTAAGACATAATTGGACATAAATGATGTCAAAGTTCATTTAACACACAATTCTAAAATAACGATAAATGTCTTTTTAAAGATTTTAAGAAAATAAAAATGTAAAGAACTAACACACCTTCTTATAAATCATTTTGCCAGTAAAACCTGATGATGTTATTTCTTTTTCATTCCAAAAGGGCTTATAATGATTAAGTAGCTTTTAAGCTTTTGTTTCTCAAAGACACATGTTTGCCAAATGTTAAAATAGAAAATTTTAAGAAAATTATAACCATCACAACATTTCTTTTAAGATTTCTAACAACTTTTACATTCATTTGAACATTTGAAGTTTCAAATCTGTCTGTCATATGAAACGAACGTAAGATTTCAACGATTAATCTCAATCAAATGATGGTTGTAAATGTTGTTGTAAGTTGTCTCAACGAAAGAAATATGTTTCATTGGAAAGAAGCTGCAGGAAATACAAGTGAACTAAATCAAAATACATATAATATAGAAAATTGAGTGGAACTTGTTTCATTTGATGTAGACATCAAATCCAAAAGTTGATCTAATGCCATGTAAATTGGCAACAACTATGACAACAAACCAGCAACCAACAAACTTTTAAGTTTAAGTTAAAAAAAAATAAAAACGACAAGAAAAACAAGGAAAAGCAATGACGAATTACTTAAAAGACAGATGATAGATAATAAAGCTGGTATGAGGAGTTGAAAACTGAAAATAAAAAATCAAAAGTCCACATTAGTATCGAAATAGCCAATAAGATTTTTAACAATGACCAAACATCACAACACAAAGAAGAAGAGTAAAATCATAAAAACATATCTTCTGCTCTAGTCTTAAAAGCAACAGGCTAAAAGACAGACAGGTTAACTTCACCTTAAGCAGAGCTTACATTTTAAAGCTGACACTGTCTACTCACATAAGTATTTGGTTGGTCTTCCAGTTCTGCCTCATTGTCTGGCTGCCTCAATGCATGAAATAAATTCATATATGCGCACATGCAACAAATAAGACATATACACACATGAACACACGTAGTATGTGGCATAAATATTACCAGCCTGCCAGCTTGTCTCGGCATACAACAATTCATAATTGAGATATGAATGTGGTAATATTTCATTACCACGCTTTGCTTATGTATGTGTAAGGAATTGTATGTTTCAACTATTTTTTCCTTCTGCTCATCTCACCAACTGACCATACTATTGTCTGCTTTCAAAAAAATAAAAAATACTTGCTTGTATGATCTTTTCAACTTTAAAAAAAACTCTATTAGTACATTATGTTTCTTTGGATATCTATCCATTGGTTTATTACTCTACACTAACGTCTGGCTGACTGTTTGTCGTTCTGTCTTTTCGTTTGTCTCTAAAGACTTCAATCTCTAAGGTATTATATGCCTTAGTTAGGTTTTATTTTTTTTCGCGCTGTTTATCTCCATGTTGAAGAAAAAGATGAAATAACTTAATTGTCACTCAATTACTCAGGTTTTCAGCTAAAAGCATTCATTGTGCCGGCTTAATGTCATACACAATTGAATGCAGTTCATAATGTACGATGTGCAACAAACACACACATACACTCATCACAAATAATAAAATCTTCTGTTAGAGAACATTCATTTGTATGCGTCTCAGACAATTCGATAAGGCCAACTGTATTAATAACAATAAGAATGTTAAAGTCATGTCTTATGGACTAAAAGTGTATCACATTTTTTTTCTAATATCAATAGAAAAATATTATTGAAAAATAATACTCAAAAAAGTTTTTGGAAAAACTTAATCTAAAACGAATAGGACGTCAAACGCTTTCTTGAACATATTTCAAATTTTCTAAATGACATTACTATTTAAGAGCTTTTATTGATACTAATTATATAAATACAAGCTTTAGCTTTTTGTAGCTTTTTTGAAATGAGTTCTAGTTTGAAAAATAAAGCCATTAACTTCGAAAAGAGTCCCTTTGTGATTTAAAGGACAAGGAAATTGTATTTATTATTTTTAACAGCTTTTATATGTTGCAATAAAACTCCTTAGTAATTTTAGGATTTTAATGAAAAAATATTGAAACAAAAGCTTATGAACTTAAAAAAAAAAAACACAGTGAAATATTAAAAAAAATCGGTTACCTTTTTTTGTTTTAAAAGGGATGATTTTAATAATATTTTAATATGTAGATAAATAATATGAATATTTAAATTCTTTCAGTTTAAAAGTGTTACCGTAAATTTAAACTTTTAATATAGAAGCTTTCGAATATCAGTATTATATCACTATTTTAAATTAAATAAAAAACAAGCCTTTAAAAGACTCTAAAAGCCTTTAAAAGACTCTAAAAATATATGAAAATCTACAAACAAAGTTTTAAAAAAACATATCATATAACATTAATTTAAAAGCATTAAATATGTAATCAATTATTTTAATGAAATAATATAGATGCTTAAACCAAACAACTTCAGTTTTTAAAAAATAAAAATTCGCCTGAATAAAGTATTTTGATTTAAATATTAACTTTGAAATTAAAAAACTTACGTTTGTTTTTACACTGAGGGAAAAGTGACGTTGCAAAATCGATAACGGTTGTGATCACTTTGTTACGTTACACGATTTCATTATTTTTACAACGTTCCTTTTTAATTTGTAAACATACGGTACAAATTAATGACCGCCGTTATTAAAATTTTTATTCGGCTTTGTTTTCATTAATGTTTATTTGAATTGACAGTCAAAATTATTAAATTATTTAAAAAATGAAAAAAAAAAAAATATTTCTACTGAAGTTTTCGTTGAAAATTGCATCTCAGAAATATACAATTTTGAGGTTTCATAAAATGAAACAAATGTGTCAGAGTCAACTGACGACGCACGTCTTCGTCATTTCCTGGAGGATATTGATATGAAATGTATTTTGGAATATCTAAAAGGTAAGTCTATA